>BJCM01236340.1:0-10513 GCA_018326385.1 Flaveria bidentis
TAGATAAGGATGTGAGCTATGGCATGTTATAGTCACTAGTCAAAAGGCAATCTGCCTTTTGACTCTATAATTGATTTTGTTTGTGTCTAGTCAATTGTATCCAGTTGGCTTTCAAAGTATAGCCGGCTGTAGGTTGTAGTATAAGTATTCCTTGTTCTTGTATCTTTCAATTATACTTTGTAACACTTGTAATAGAACTTGAGAAAGAAATATATGCAATCTTGAAAACCATCTCACTGTGTATTTTGCTTTTGTGTTCTGTCTCTCATATTACTTGTGTTCTTAGTGTCTTATTATGGTTAATCCAGTATTACTGTTTGATTAAGTTTGGTTAATCTCCTCTTTGTACTTGGACTGACATCCCTTCTCTTTTCGTCCCATTTTCAATTTAAGTTTAGGTTTATTTTGAAAATTTACCCGTTTCACATAAACTTTGGCTCTGATACCAACTTGTAAGGCCACTTTCCCGGGATGTTCACAGCTGGTCAATCATCGCACATAAAACATATAATTTCATTAACTTAAATAAAATACCGTAGCGGAAACATTAAAAATAACTTTTTCATTTCATTATATATGCTTTTACAAAATAATACATCATTATCAGATTACAAAATACATGTTGCATTACATCACAAAAAAATTATAAAAATGGATGCCATCCAAAACGAACCAAGTAGGCTGCCCCGCGCCATCCTTAGCAACCTTTACCTGCTAACTGGAAACACATAAAAGTCAGCGTTGGTGAGTGAGTTCTAGTTTTAAAATAAAACGTGCTTTACTCTCATTAAAAACCCTTCTTTACTCTAGTTTAAAATAAAACGTTCTTTACCGTTCACTTTCTTTCTTTAACTCTTTATCTCTTTCCGGATTAGGGTCATCGGCTATACTCCAAACGTATGCACAAAGCGGGTACTAGGCCGAAGATCATAAATGACTTCCATAACGCACAAAGCCTAGCACCAGCACCGGGGCAAGCGACAAAGATCCTAACTGTATACTACGCCTCAAACGTATGCACAAAGCGGGTACTGGGCCAAAGATCATAAATGACTTTCATAACGCAGAAAGCCTGGCACCAGCACCTAGGTGAGTAACCGCTATAATCCATGTACTATATCACTGGACAGGCACAAAGACTAGACCCTGTGTGTATCCTTATGGGTTAGCTAAACCACACACAGTTGAGCTTACGACATTTTAGAGTCGTGCACCTTCGTACATCTTGCTTGAAAGCTTTTCTTTACTTTCTCTTTCATTAATACATGCACTCTATCATTATGTTCCTCTTTTCATTATCTTTCACTACTATAACACGTAAAGTCATGGGAAAGATAAACATAAATAACATGGAACATAACATAATAATACAAAACATCGCCATACAAGGCACCATCACACATGCATAACATACATGCAACATACCAACATGCATCATCATACAATGCCCATCACATCATCTATGACTTCAAAAAGTCAACTTACATAGCCCCAATGAACCTGCCAAGTCAATGCCTACATTTCACCATTTCCCCGAAAAGTCAGAAAATAATCTAAGTCTTTAGGCGCATGAGCATATGCAGGTGCATGGCCTTTCAAGCGTATGAGGAACACTTAGGTGCATGAGCAACTTTCAGGCGCATGGGCACTATTGGAGCGCATGAGCAACACATAGTCTATTCTGGGCAAATTCTAGGCGCATGAGCACTATGCAGGCGCATGAACTATCTGGGCGTATGAATACTTAGTCAATTTCAGCCTAACTCTAGGCGCACGAGTACTATTTGGGCGCATGAGACACTTAGGCAGTATTTTTCAGTTGGGCGCATGAGCTACTGTTTAGGCGCATGCGCAACCTAATTCATACTTATCATCATAAATCAGTCCCCAAACATCACCTATCATGTTCTAAGCTTAAATCCTAAATTCTAAGCCTTAGAAACACAATAATAACATCATCAAACCCATACATAGCCCAAAATCTAACCCCACCCACAACATACACACATACACACATACAAATATAAAACCCAAATTTATAAAAACGTTCATACATGCATTTCCAGCCCCAAAGCAGTTTAAAACAAGTAAAAAGGGGGTTCAAGAACTCACTTTTGTAGCCTCTGGTTATGACTTCTTAAAAAAACCCGTTTGCAACAGAGTTCAACCGCATAGAAAACCACCAAAACACACACCCGAACACATACAACATACATAAGCATAAACACACAAATTCTTACCTTGAATTCAATCTTTTTCTTCCTGGTTTTCAAAAACCCGAAAGCTTTCTGCTCCTTTTTGCTTTCTCTCTCTAAAATCCGAATGACATGTGATGTGGGTGACATATGGGCAGCCATACCACCTTTATCACCAACTTTTGAAGACTTTGTCCTTTTGACACCTTTAGTCCCTCTACTTGGGCTTTATTTCATTTCTCTCTTTTCCTTCACTTTATTCTTCCTTTAATAGCAACAAAAATAGCCAGGTGTTACAGACTCTTTCAGGGCAGATTGGTATCAAGCATAATATCCTACAACGAAAGTGATGTCGGGACGACTTGCTATAAGATACGTAAGGGAACCGATCATAGATCTGTAGAGATGAGGATCAACAGGTTCCTTGTTTTCATCAGGAGTGAGGTACGTTTGAGCAGTAAAAGGAGTCAATTCAAGAGAAGCGTTATCCATCTTGAATTTCTTCAAAATCTCTTTAACATACTTCTCCTGATGAATCAGAATACCCTTTGGCTTTTGTTCCAGTTGTAACCCAAGGAAAAAGCACATCTCCCCCATCATGTCATTTCAAAATGACTACGCATCACCTCCTCAAACTCCTGACATATTTGTGAATTGGTGGAGCTGAAAATAATATCATTAACATAAACTTGGACAATCAGTGTTTCACCATTCACTTTCCTCTTCAATAGAGTCATATATATCAACATAAACGACTACGCATCACCTCCTCAAACTCCTGACATATATCTCCTCATCAATGTCTCCATAAAGGAAGGCACATTTCATATCCATATAATAGACCTTGAACTGTTTATGAGCAACATGAACCAGAAAAATTCTTATTGCTTCAAGACGGGTGATGGGAGCAAAAACTTCGGTATAGTCAATCCCTTCTTCTTGAGGGAATCCTTGCACCACCAATCTTGATTTGTTTAGCACCACAATGCCACGATCATCAGGTTTGTTCTTAAAAACCCATTTCATGCCAATTGGGCATTTGTTTGGTGGAAGGTCAACTAGAGTCCACACTTTGAGTTTTCTAAATTATTGGAGCTCTAATTGCATCGATTCAACCCAACAAGGGTCCTGTAGAGTTGCATGGACATTTTTCGAAACAATTTGTGAAATAAAACAAGAGAAGAGACAAATGTTAATCAAACCAGATTGACTCTGCGTCCTTACTCCATCAGAGATAGATCCAATGATTTTATCATGAAGATGATCTTTCAATGTTTTGAAGTCAGTGGGTAAAGGCAGGATGATTAGAGATGGTTGACTGATAGATTGTGGATGGGTAGATGAGGGTGAGAGAGATGGAACCTGTGATGAGGTAGATGTTAGTGTTGAAGGAAGGGAAGTAGAAACAGGTGAAGGTTGAAGATCAAATGAAGATGAAGATCATGCAATATCAACAAAGTTGCATCATTTGCTGAGGAGGTGGAATGGGCATGAGGAATGACAGGTAATGGAGTTGAAGAAATGATATTTGTTTGAACATTGGAAATGGACACATCATCGTTGAAGACAGGAAGATTAAAGGAGTTAAACACAGTATCAGAGTCAAAGAACCATGTTGGTTCAGATCGAACATCGGATGAATTAGATTCCTGCCAATCAACATAGAATGACTCTTCAACAACATGTGTTCTATTGTTATATACTCGATAATACTTTTGAGACGAAGAGTAGCCGATGAACTAACATTCATCAGACACGGCACAAAATTTCGTCTTCTGTGATTGAGTATCCAATAGAGTGCAGGAACAACAAAATAGTCGAAAGAAATCAATTAAAGGCTTTAGTTTATGAAAAAGTTCATAAAGAGTCTTCAATTTGTCCTTGACTATCAACACCCTGTTTAGAACATATGAAGCATAGTTTACCGCCTTCGTCCAAAAGATAATGGGTAAGGAGGATGCAATCAGCATCGTACGAGCGGCTTCAACAAGTGTGCGATTCTTTCGTTCAACTACTCTGTTATGTTGAGGCGTCCTTGCAGCACTAAATTGTCTTACGATTCCTTTTGCAGCACTAAATTGTTTTACGATTCCCTTTGCAGCACAAAACGATTCAAGTATCTGATTCTTGAATTTAGTACCGTTATCACTTTTGATGGCCAAGACCTATCTCTTGCTTATTGTCTCGATTGAAAGTATTAACTTCTGCAACTCCTCAGCAACCTCTCCCTTGTGAGCTAGAAATCTCACCCAAGAATATCTTGAGAATCATCTGTTACAACAAGACAAAAAGACTTTTTAGCAATTGATTTAACACTGATTGTTTTTGACTAATTTGTTTATAATTTTAAGTTAACATGGCCCAATCTGCGATGCCATAACAGCGACTCAGAAGTGGAAGCTTTGGAAAGAAGACCGGTAGCAGTAGACTTTGACTCCTTTGAACCCATATCAAGGAGATATGTATCATTCTTTTATGGAGCACGCATAAGTACCATTTCTTCTCGAATATCAATCTCAGATTTCAAAAAGAGACATTCATCGTATTTAAACAAGACAGGAATATCTTTATCACAGATCTGAGAAACACTCAACAGAGTAAATGTGAGTTCAGGTACATGATTAAGTTTCTCTAAAGTCAGAGAGCCATTGGAAACTTCTCCTTAACAAATCATCTTTCCTCCTTTTTTTGTCACCAGCAAAAGCCACATAACCTCCATTGATAATCCGATATTTGGTCAACAAGTCTTTAAGCCTCGTCATATGCCTGGAGCATCCACTATCCACATGCCATACACTGTTTACAACCTTAGTGGATGACTCCTGCAACAATAGAAAGAATCAGGTTAACCGGGTGAGATAGGAACCCAAATTTGAATAACTTTGGTTTTAGGAGAGATAGATTTCTTACAGAAGAAATTATTAACTGATTTTGTTATTTATTTCCAAAAGAATTCCTATTAACATAATTTGATGAAGTTCAGGATAATTCTTAACTATATGATCATCTTGACCACACCTGAAACAGTGTGGTTTGAATTTAGGTCTGTTATGTAATGAGATAGGTATGTGATCGATGTGTATTCCTCATCACATTCAGACACATTTTAATCGACATCACTATATGTCTCATACATGCCACGAGGTCTGTATTTTTTTTAAACAAGAATGGTTATTTACAGGAGTAGATAAATTGTCATGTGAAGTACGAGTAATACCAGTACCATTTGTGCTAGTTTCAGATGAAGTTGATACCCTTTCATTTGATAAAAAAATATTTGTTGGGGTAAAAGATGGAATAGGGTGAGAAAAGAATTTGTCAAAACAATTAGTTTTATGTTTCTCGTCATTCTTTGTAGTGAGATCAATTGCGCCATTAACATAATCAGAACTAGAAACATCATCACAGTGTGCAGAATTTGAAGATAAAATAGAAACATCACGAGAACATCATAAGACAGTGTCTATTACAGGTTCACTAGAAACAAAAACAGAATTTAAACTACATTTATGATCTAAAACAGAATGTTGAAAATCAGGTGAACTAAAACTAGTTCATCCAAGCCCACTAGTTGGTCCATAGTCGTAGTCCTCACGAACATGCTTAGGATTAACACCTTCTAAACCTGTAGACATACTGTTAGCATCTATTTTGATCAAATTGTTAGAATGATGAGGAATAGGCATAGGAGAATAATAGTATGTCCTAGGGGGAGGATAAACCTTAACATTTTCATTTCCTAATCCCATTTTAATGGTAGCCCCCCATTGAGATTTACATAAATCATCATGTTTCATTCCTGATATAGTCCATTTATATAACTTTGATTGAAGTTTGCTTGTTTCAATTTCAGCAAGAGCAACTCTTTCGGTCTAAGTATTAATCTTAACATTTCTTTCCAAAACAATTCGTTTAAGTGGTCATTATCTTTCAAAGCGTCGTTTAGCTTAACAAAATATTTAGATTCATTGATTTTAAGTTCCTCATTAATTCTTTTGAAATCTTTCTCATTATCAATTAGTAAATGAATAGCTTTATAAACCCCAAATAATATGATTTCACATACAGAAGAACACATGTCCTGAATTACCGCATACAGAAGTCCTATCACCAACTTCTCTGCTGCTAAGGCCTTTTCACATTGGCACACTGTAGTACTTGAAATGCTTTCCTCAACAGTGATAGTAACATCATCCTTTTCTTTTCCTTGCTTAATGGATGGACTTTCTTCCTTTTTCAGTTCTTCAGATTTACCTTCTTTCATCCTCCTTCCGTATCTCTTTCACAGACAACTCAGCCTCATTTTTAAGTTCCAAGAATGGATCAAATTCATCCTCATAGTTTACCTTCCCCTATCCTTAGTGCATGATTAATCTCAGCTCTCGTCTCTTCAACCTCAGCACTCCAATCAAAATTAGAAATCAAAGAAGTCTCCTTTTTGTGATTCATATCCTCCTTTTCTCTCTTAGTAGTTAATCGTGGAACTCCTGTATTACTAGAATCAGTGACAATTGGTGATGGACATTCACGTTTTAAATGTCCCAGCTCTTTACAATTAAAACAACTCAGCTTGGACTTATCAAATCCCAGTTTTGAGTTAGAGCTTTGACCTCCAAAGTTCTTTCTTCCGGTGCGCTCCATAAATCTCCGAGATCTAAGAGTCAACAGAGCCATTTGCCACTGAATATCAGTCTCTTCTTGATCATCAGGGTCCACCTGATACATATCCACAATTGTCAATCCTTTGCCTTTCAACTATCCTGCCACTAATGCTTCATAGCTCTAAAAAAACATACCAAAAAGAGCTATTGCCTCTGAGGAAACTGAAGTTTCAACATTTGCCTTTGGATTAGCCTGATCTCTCCTAAAACTTCCACTACCTCTTGAAAAATTACCCATATTCACTCCTCCTTGAGTCGATGTCTACATATGAGAGCTTGCAGCGGAAGATAGTAATGCAACATTTTAGCAAAACCAGTTGTAGGCATCATAGTCTGGTTAAATTCCCTTCTCTTCATGTCCAACTCAAATGATTTAAGCTTATTTATGATGTCCATCAGCTTGTAATCGGTGAAACCTCTTTCCTGCTTTAGCATTCTCACCTGAAGACTCCATTGAGGTGGGAGAGAATCTAGCAATATGTTTACTTGTTCACTATTGGAAAGTTTTTCATCTTATTTCTTTAGTGTGCTTGAAACTGTCAAAAAGCAATTTGTGAGATCTATGAGACTCTCGTTCTTGTATCCCATAAAGGAGTTGAATTCCTTCTCTACTTGAATGCTTTTATCCTTCACCAGTTCATCATTACCATCATAGAACTCACATAGAGCATCGAAAAGGGACTTAGCATTTTTATGCTCTGCAAATCGGTTGTAGATGTCTTGTGCAAGGTAAAGAGTTAATGCTCCAAAAGCTTTCTGGTCACGATCGATTAACTTCAAATCCTTCTCTGTGAAAGTAGACGAGTCCTTATTTTGAGATACAACATCACCAACAATGACAGTTGGTATATGAGGACCAGAATAAATAGATTCCTATTGATTGTGATCAGTGTAGACATCTCTTCCAATCCTCGAAATTATCCTTGTTAATGAGTCTCGGAGGTCTATTGGGAGCTACACTTTCAAGATCAGCTAGGGTGAGTGAGGTTAACTTTGACATGGTAGTTTTGCTGGAAATGAAGTAATGTTGGCAAAAGAAGAGGCAATTTCGCTAGAAATGAAGTAGTTTCACTGAAGAAAGGTAAGTTCGTAGACAATTTCGTTGAGAAAACTAGTTTCGCTGAGTTGCCGTAGTTTCGTAGACAATTTCGGCAGCAGTTTTGCTAGCCAAATGTCTAAAACCGCTTAATTTCGCCGATAAATTCACACGAAACAAGCTTGAACTTTCGTTCAATAATACTTTCTACAACAATTTCGCTTGTTAATCACTCACAAGCACTATTGAACTTTCGTTCAAAGTAACTAGTTTCGCAGGACAACAAAAAAACAACCTCAATAAAGATAATACCAATAGTTTCACCGAAAGAACTTGTAATTTCGCAAGATGAACATGTAATTTCGCTGAACGAAGCTGAAAAGCTTATTCAACACAAAATCAATCTGAATTCCTCAATCACTCAATAGATTTGAGATCTGATGACTAACAGGACTTGCCCAACCAATAACCAGCAAAAATCAATCAAAGTCCATGTCAAATACACATGAATTTGATGTGAAATTGATGAAAACCTAATATTGAACAAAAACAACCAATAACTCAACAAATCATGAGCACTAAGGCTCTGATACCATATTGTTGGTCCATTTGATCGATTTGCAGTACAAATGAATTGTTGGATCGTTCAATATCAAATACAAACAATAGACAAGAATAATAATGAAGATTGAGAACAAAAACAATTCAATCAAAGTAAGACAATGGTGATCAATATATTGACTAATAACAAATCACAATGATATTTCTGTGAAATTACTGCTTACAAAGGTTTCTTGCAACAAGGATAAACAATTAAGGTATTGGAAGCTTAATTTACAATAAAAAAAGATCACAAGTATATATAGCAGTCTTAGTTTTGCAGACACTTTCGCTGCAAGCGAAACTATTCTGCTGAAACTGTAGTTTCGCCCGTCAGATTTAGCTGTTTCGCCGAGAGAACTAAACAGCTGACTATGAGCTCGCTCACAGTTTCGCTAGACTGCAAAACAAAATGAAGCTAACTACATACAAAAGAAAGCTAACATAAGACCTATTAGAAGAAAATAAAAACATTCTAATATAAGGTGAGTCCAACCTATGCATGATCTTCAAAATTGCTCCACCACACTCTTATGAGTCCATAAGACAACCAAGGTATGGTACAGAAGAACAAGAGGTCCCATTTGCTGACCCATCTTCACTTGAGTTGAAGAATGATGCAATAATAGAAACCACCACAAGGAAGGAAGAGGTAAATCAACCCACTCATACCAACAATCACCAAATCCTAACCACCAAGAAAGTGGCTGAGTCTAAATTGATGATTGAACCAAAACAAAAGGGAGTATTCATCTCAGCTGGATTTCAAGGTGCTAGGTAACTCTGATTCAGGAAATGGGTGTAGTACATGTTGGGTTTGTGAGACCATTATCAAAGTTGTTTAACCATTTAAACATGAAAAACGCAGCGGAATAAAACCTTAATATTATGTTTTGTAAACTGAAAATTAAGGCGTAATACTTAACAATAACAAACCCAAGAACATAGGATCAAATATATGTGAATCAACTAGCTATCAAGAAGAGATAACAACAAAAAACAACACCCATAAAACTACGTTTGTTGAGTTGCCAAAAACGTGAGATATGAGGACGAAGATGATGTTCTTGAACGACCAAAACAACAAGGAAAGGTGTCCTCAAGCTTCCATACCCACAAGCATCAAGCAAAGACCTTAGTGCTAGGATTTCTACACCAAAAACGAACCAAGAGGGGCTGCTGGAACCCTATTCCAGTCATGAGTTTTCTTCAAAAAAAGAGAGAATTTTTCACCTTTTGGTTCTTGCATGTGAGAGAGAGAAGGAAATGGAGTGTAAGACTAGTTAATGGATTGTGGTTTCAAGAAAACAAAAATTAACCAACCCTCTTGAAAGGGGCGGCCGAAAATGCTCTTCAAATTAGGGTTCCCCCCCCCCAAATTTATCTACATTTTTATTTTTAACTAGTCACTAGTATAAGTTATGTAATTAACCTTTTAATTATATAACTTATACACACGTTTATTACTTGATGTTATTTAACCAATTTAAATAACATTATAAGTAATAACCATGAATAAAATATCCTTATAAGTTGTTCTATCTCATATACAATTTATTTAGAAAACCCATTTTTCTAAATTGGTGTAATTACTTAATTTCATGATCATATCATCAATTAAATACTAATTGGTGTTTGCTAAGCTTGTTATTGGGTATGACCTGACTTGGATCATAACGTACTAACCACGTCAATATTATATGTGTCTTGGGCATAAAGAATCCAACAATCTCCCACTTGCACAAGATTCATAGAAGATTGATGCAAGCAGTAAATACCGCCTAACAACTGTTTACTACCCTTAATACGCATGACTAAAAGCCATTCAATAACATCATCCCCTTCAAGTATCCAACTTGAAATGATTTAGGTGAATCAATCATTTATCCATTTGTTGCAGATGTCTTGTTAAATCCAAGGACACAGAATGATCATTCCTTGTTGATTCAACTTAATCAGGCCTTAGACATCTTGCTCTCAACGAATAAGAGGAACAAATTCCATCTTGATTACATACGTTT
>BJCM01236341.1:0-17643 GCA_018326385.1 Flaveria bidentis
AAAGATAAAAGTTTACAGAACATACAAGGCATACAGTAAAGAGAACGAACAATATTTGTTCATATAGTTAATGCGTGCTCGCATATACAATAAAGAGTTATATTTTATAGAAAAGAGTATTTTCATATACAACATACAAAAAGTATTTTATTATTTTAAAACTAGAGCTCACTCAGTAACGCTGACTTTTATACATTTTCAGTTGGCAGGTAATTATTTGCTGAGGATGGCACGAGGGTGAAGCTACTCGGCAGGAAAAGACTGACATCCATTCGTATTTTATGTTGTTGTTATTTTGTAATGCAGTAAAACAATTCTTTTGTAATCAGTTAAATAATGTTGTATTGCTCAACCACAGTGGTTTAAATGAAATGAATGGTTTTTGATAAATTATTTCCGCTGCTTAAGTTTGTATAATTATAGTGTTTAATGTTTTAACTGCTGTGATTGACCAACTGTGAGGTTTCTGGGAACGGGGCTTTACACAATAATGACAATAATAATTGATTAAAGTTCTAAGCCTATACAAATTGATCTAGACCTATAAGTCCTAGATCTAACATGGGTTTATAATAAAAATACTAAGAACATAAATAAGTAATGAGACAGAACCAAGGACAAGAACAAGTAAAGTATTGTTTTGAAGAATGTTGTATATTACTATCAAGTTCTTTTACAAGTTTTATAAAGCATAAAGATAAATACAAGAACCTGAGATACTTTATACTATATCTTATAATCGGCTATACTTTGAAAGAGTACTGAAAATACTAATCTGGACAACAAGATCAATGTACAGTTAAAAGGCAGATTTCCTTTTGACTTGTGATTATGATATGCCATAGCTCACATCCTAATCTATTACAAAAAAGATTAAAAGGTATAATGTAAAAGTTACATACCCCAAACCATCATCTATAGTTTATAAAAACATGGACCTTTTCACCAAATAATACAAGTTGGTGAATCTTCAGAGTGGCAGTGGAAAGTTGATTGGCTTTATGTAAAAGTTGATCAAAGAAAACATGTATTCTTTATCTTTGGAAGAATTCAGTCTTCCATCTTTTGGCTTTGTCGAAGATTTGGTCTTTGGCTTCTTAATATTTTACACTTAGAATATTTTCTCTAAAATGCCTAAAATTTCCAAAGTAACTTCTACTCTGCTCTTCATGCATGCATGCCGGAAGCTCTTTCGTTGATTTGGTTGCATCAGTCTTTAAGTATAAACCTCATAGAACTACTATTGGAGTGTTATCAGAACTTAAAATGTGTAAGTTGTGATTCTAGCCAACTATTAAGGTGAACATGTTTTCTAAACTTCATTTGAATGCTAAGGTTATGTGTAAAAAAAGATTTTAATCATGTTTATGAAATGTCTATTTTATAAATGTTTACATTGTTATAAAACCAGCATATGACTATATTACATTTATTAGGCAAGATTTTTAAGCAATGTTGACACAATATATGTATATCGATATAGGATACATGCATTAGTGGTACTTGAGTGCATCGCTAGTATTAAAAATTTTAGTGCCCTTTGACGAGCCGGGAAAAAGGCCCCTAGGCCCTAATGAATTAATATATATAAACTATTCTTTTACCTAAAATAAATATTTTAGCAATAAATATAACTAAATCATAGTATCCCGTAAATGGTACAAGTAGATCCTCAATAGTTTGAATAGGAACAATAGAAGAAGGCTTTGATACCAATTGTAAGGATCAACAATAACAATGAATCGATCCCCTGATAAGAATACGGAATATAATCGCTCACGGTAAAAAAACTAACAAGAAGAAGACAAAATCATATGAACTTGAACACAAATGTAAAAGATATTCCTTGTATTGCCCTCTGATTTAAATTAGTTACAATAGAGTGTGAAATCAAAAAATGACAAAAGCTTCCAAATTACATTAAGAACTAACTATTTAAACTAAACTATCAACTTATCGCATAGCTCTCGCGTGAAATGGACTTCTCACACGACAAGTCAAGGTTCGTGTGCGACTTGATCTTAATCATCTTGATTTGATTTCCCAAGCCTCCTAGTTCAATCCCTATAATATGACATACCCTAACAAATTAAATTATATAAATTAATTTTTTAACTCAAGCTTGCCTTTTACGTTTTTGACAAGCGGATGCTTGTTTAGGAGCCATGAGTTTTAAATATCAAATTCAAATTCAAAACCATAAATGTATTAAAAAATAAGTTATCACTCAGTTTTAATCTCTAACATCTAAAATTTAAATTTTCAACAATTACTCAATTCCAAGTTGTAACATTTAAATTCCAATAAAACACATAATTAACTTGATTTATATAATTATGCAAACACTAGAGACCTGAGTATAATAATTAAAACAACTAACAAGTAACAACTACCTTGAATTATTGATTGAATGATTCGTTGCATTAAGTCCATAGGCACAATTGACAATTTCTCCAAGAAATAATTAAATAAATGGTTGGTGTCTAGGATGGTAGTCGCACATAGTTGCATGTCGCAACAACAACATTGTGTTCCCCTATAATGCAATCGATTTCTATTTAATTTTAGGTGGGCTTCTAGTTAATTAACTTAATTCACCAATCACCTTATAATACAATTAAACAAACACGAATGGACCATGGCCAATATGAATTGAGTACAGGGCCGGCTCAACGTCATTAGGGGCCTAAATATTATTATTAAAAAGTTTCATCTTTTATCCGCGCTTAAGATCAACAATATAAAAAGTAACAGCTAAATAGTTTCAAGAATGTAATCAAAACAAGTTAAATAACAAAACAAAAGGCAACTATTCGCAAAAATCTGTTTTAAACTAAGTTAGCAATTATTTACTTAAAACAACATTCAAAACAAGTTAACTAACAAAACAGAAGCTATGGACACTAGAATAGCAAATAGCATATAACAACTAATCTTAACAAATCAATGTGCAACAACTATTCTACTTCAAACTAAGCTAACTATTAACTATTCATCAACTATTGTACGATAAATATTCAGCTACTACTCCAATTCAAACCAAAATAGCAACAATTTTAACTAAAAAACAACATTCGAAACAAGTTAACCAACTTACTTACAAAACAGCAGATGATGAATTGATAATCAAACAACATTAATCAGTACTTAGAAGCAACACAACAGATCGAAGATAAGCATTAGAGAAGCAGCACTGCAGTAGCTCGACGAGAAGCAACGCTGCAGCAGATAAATAACAGTCTTGCACTCGGCACTGCAGTAGAAACACAGTCTCGTACAACAATAGAATCGACTCATTAATCAGTCGACTGAATCAAGAAACAAATCTGCAGATGCCGAATCACTGAATACTCAACTTTAGTAGATCCAGACGATGAATCTAGATTCGATAAGCAGATGAATGGTCGAATGGATAATGAATGGAGAACTCAAGAAGTAGATAACCAGAGATGACGCCACATTACTCATTTAACGTAATCGGAAGAAGGAAACGCATTGACGTTTCATTGTTCAAGAGATCTTCGAATCTTCTAGTTGCCATAATTAATGTCTAAAAAAGGAGTTGAGAAGATGGAAAGTCTACCTACCTGAACGAGTTGCGGAAGATGGAAAGAACAAGCATGCTTTTCGTCCATAGACATAGCTGTGCCTTTAAAGCCTTCACTCATGTCGATGTGACAACGTCAAAAATCAACACCATGAAAAATTCATTCCAAAGGGCCAGAAACGTGAAGAACTCGTAGAGTATTGCAACCACTATGGGAGGAACAGACACAACCGTGATGGGTGTTTCAAGATAATCAGATATCCGGAATGGTGGCCGAGCAAGGGTAAACACAACAATGGAAAGCTGAAAGCAGCACATGTAGAAACTGATGCAAGTCCTATATCAGGCTTGACATAAGTATAATATCAATTGTTCTCGGAGCATTTTGCAAATGGTAACTTTAAGGATAACAAACCAAGCATGGCAAACATGACAAGTTTCGAAGATTGAGAAGATGAGTGGGTTGTAAACTCAAGAGCTATTGAGCATACTACCCACATTTTAGGGGGTGATAAGCTCCACACAAAGGAACTTGACAAAAAAACCACTTTGTAATTTTTTTTCCTGATTTTTATGTTGTGAAGAAGCTCCACACAAAGGAACTTGATTGGTTCAGGTAAATGACAAAGGGTTCTATACCGAATGGGGGATGGCAGATGCTGAAAGAAAGGCTATGATTGTGTCTGGAACACTTGGCATAAAAGATTGGGATAAGCGTCTAATGAGAAACTTATTAACTTAGATTTTCCCAAAAGTACTTCTTTAAATTATTTTTTGTGATTCTTGTTCCAAAGCCAAAAATTCTAGGCTTTCTTTTGATATTAGTATTACAAAGACAAGTGCTTGTTTTAACTCGTTTCATTGTGATATTTGGGGAGGGTACCGTACACCTTTTTTGTGGGTAAGATATTTCTTGACCATTATGGATGATTATAATAGATTCACAAGGCTATATCTTATAAAACATGAGGCAAGTAGGTGTTTAAAAGAATTTTTTTCAAAATGGTAAATACCCAATTTGAAAAACCCTTTAAGAAAATAAGGTATGATAATGGGAAAGAGTTTGTTTCAAATGAAATGTTGTCTTTTTTACAAAGAACAAGGAATGCTCCTTGAAACCTATTGTCCACATACCCCCAGCAAAATGGAATTATGGAGCAAAGGTATTGACATTTACTCAAGGTCGCTCGTGCATTAGGTTAGAAGCTAAGTTACCAAAAAGGTTTTGGGGTGAGTGCATCTTGACAACAACATACATCATAAATCTTTTACCCTCTAAAGTTATTGATGACAAAATTCCTTTTGAGATACTTTTTAACCAAAACCCTAACTATAAATTTATGAGGGTACTCGGTTGCCTAGCGTATTATCGAAACACATATAACAAAGGAGACAAGTTTGAAATGAGGGGGAGGCTCAGTATATTCTTAGGATATCCCCAAGGATAAAAAGGTTACAAAATTCTCGGTATTGAAACAAAGAAAATTATTGTCTCACGAGACGTAAAATTTGATGAAGATAAGTTCCCTTTTCAAGACAACTTGGTGTATGAAGAAGTCAATTTTTTAGCTACCGATTAAAATGATATTTGATGAAAAAGGCACAACAAACAATGTAAATGTTGAGTCTAACATAGATGAGCAACATACTAAACAAATTAACAGGGATGATACTTTTGAACGTAATGCAGATCCAATTCCTTTATAATAAAACAATGAGGCCCAAACTTCTTATGATCGTGTAGAAACCACTAGTGAGGGTGGCTCACAACTAGTGTCGGAGGATAATGAAGCCCATCATGTCATGATTCGAACCATGTAGGCCTAATTCCGCTACAATATAATGAGGACTAAAATGAACATTCTGAGCCCATCAAGAGCAATAGAAACCGATCACAGCCTGTGTGTTTCAATGACTATCATACAAAATTGCCCCCGTCGGTCGACCATATAAAACTTAAACAGGTTCATGATTCCTCTACGATACACTCCTTATCTAATTTTGTTTATTATGATAAATTCTCTAAAGCTCACAAGGCATTTCTAATGGCCATTAGTTCCAGCTATGAGCCAAAACGTTTTAAAATGGCTATATAGGATGAGAGGTGGAAAGAGGCCATTCAAAAAGAGTAGGCCTGACAAAACAAACCCATTGTTTTTCTTTTGGGTCCTTATGGCCATTTAAAAAGAGATACGGGTCAGATTGGGCCTTAAAAATTGTTCACTGGGTCGTAATGGACTATAAGTTTTAATATGAAAATATATTACGGGTCAGGATATGTAGAATAAAGAAAAGTGAAATTAAATAATGGCATTAAATAATGGACTATAAGTTTTAACATGTGAGGTGTCTGTATGCGTATTTCTACACTTAAGCTCACATTAAATAATGGCACCCTCAAAACTCAACATCAGAGAACCATCATTCTCACTTCTTAGATTTTTTACTTCTCAAATTCATCGGGCCATCATATCAGTTGTGGGGTGATGGCGGAGGTGGTGTAGGCAACCTGTGGTGGGGATGATGGAGGAGGTGGTGGAGGCGAGTAAATCGGCAATGGTGGTGATGGTCGGGGCGGCGGAGGTGAGTACATCGACGGTGGTGGATATGGTGGCGGAGGGGACGATAATGGTGGTATGTAAACCGGAGGTGACAGAGTCACAACCGCAGGGGGCGGTAACACCAGAACAAACGAAGTACATATTGCAACGAGTCTTCATATACGTAAACAACTTATATTGATTAGCCGATCGTGGTGGCATCCTCTCCGGAAATCAATTCCTCCTATCAACATTACCTAAGAACACATTATAATTTATAATTTTTCTATGATTTTTGTTGGAAACTTAAGAATTTTGTGAACTTTTTATTTGACCCGTCCTGACCCGAACCCATTCTGACCCGTTTCTAACATGAACCCGTTATAACCCAAACCTATCTTGACCCGAACCTGACACCCAACCCGCCGACCCAACCCGCCCATATTGCCAGGTATAAAAAAAGATATCGGCCCTTGAAGAGAATGGTACATGGGCTCTTGAAAATTTACCGGATCGAAGTAAAGCATGCTATAGATTCCAAATAGGTTTATAAGGTGAAATATAAGCCAAATGGAGAGGTGGAACGTTAGAAAGTCCGTCTTGTCACAAAGGGTTTTACACATTTAGAAGGGATTGATTATCACAACAAGTTGCTATGGTAGCCAAACTAGTTATGATTAGAACTCTCCTAGACATGGTCATCAAAAGAGGCTGGATTATTAGTCAACTTGATTTCAACAATGCATTTTTACATGGCGGCTTACACGAAGATGTCTATATGAAAATACCATAAGGATTCTTCAAAGATGGCGAGACAAGAGTTTTTAGATTAAAAAATCACTTTACGGATTAAAATAAGCATCCTGGAATTAGTATAAAAAAATCACCTCGTCTCTTCTTGACCTTGGCTTCAAACAATGCAAAGCTGATCATTCGCTTTTTATTTAGTTACTTTGTGGCAGCCCTTATTTATGTGGATGATCTCATTATAGTGGACGACGGCTCAGTTAAAATACAAGCTACAAAGGTGAATTGGACAACCGTTTCAGCATC
The DNA here is from genome assembly GCA_018326385.1 of Flaveria bidentis. NCBI lineage: Eukaryota > Viridiplantae > Streptophyta > Magnoliopsida > Asterales > Asteraceae > Flaveria > Flaveria bidentis. Next base: position 7,141 of record BJCM01236341.1, read on the forward strand.
AAAGACTTGGGTACATTGAAATACTTTTTTGGCATAGAAGTGGCTCGCACTTCTAAAGGGTTGGTTCTTAGTATAAAAAAGTATATCTTAGACATACTTTAGGATTGTGGCCTTCTAGGATGCAAACCTAGCCCTTTTCCTATGGAGCAAAATTTGAAGTTGGATAAAAGGAGTAAAGAAGCCAAAGTTGATGCACGTCAATATTGTCACCTTGTTGGCTGATTGCTCTATTTGCAGGCAACAACATCTAATATTACCTACCCGGTTAATGTTTTAAGCCAATTTGTTGCCAATCCTTGACAAAGCCATATGGATGTTGCACATAAATTCCTACGATATCTAAAAGGGACACCGAGGCAAGGCATTCTTTTGCCACGTCAAGGCGAAACTAATCTTACAACTTATAGTGATTCAGACTGGCTTGGATGCCCATTCACTAGAAGATCAAGAACCGGGTATCTCCTTTTGGAGCGGCTCCAATTTCTTGGAAAACCAAGAAAGCGTCTGTTGTCTCTCGCTCTTCTGCGGAGGTGGAATATCTGTCCATGGCTTCAATGGTTAGTGAGATTTTTGGATGAGATGGCTTTTAAAGGAATTAGATGTGCCCTTAAATGGACCAACCCCTTTGTTTTGCGACAATCAAGCAGTGCTAACAACCTTGTTTTTCATAAACGAACCAAACATGTTGAGATGAATTGTTACTTCATTCGAGAAAGAGTAGATTCTCATTAAGTTCAATTTATTACGCATTGAGATCAAAATACAGATTGCAGATCTTTTAACTAAAGGATTGGGCACACCACAATTCAATTATTTTCTCAACAAGTTGGGTGTTAGGAACCTACACTCTAACATGAGGGAAATATGAAATTTCTTATTTTCTACCTTGATTCTCTTATAAACTTTCGAGTAAATTACAAATTATATCATTTATTAATATATAAAATTGCATTTTATGTCCTTTAGTTTTAATATTTACATGGAATGCCCTTTTTAAAATAATTTGCATACCTATCATTCTTTATATTAATCTTCATTCAATTCACAGTTAAGTCAGACATGTGCTACTCACATGAGAGCATTTATATATGTTACATGCCTACAATGAGTCAAAAATAATTTACGTACTTCATTCTTGTCACCTTCATTTAGAGTGTTCAAAGTTAAATATCTGAAATTTTCGAATAGTTGAAATCACTATGAAATTTCGAATATCTAAAATTCAAATATTTGAAATTTTGGATACGGATATGAATAAAGATTCGGACATCTGATTTTTTTTCTGATTTTTGGAATAATTAGATAATTGTAATTATAAAAATAATGTAAAAAACAACACATGTTAACAAAAGTTCCAATATACAGTAACAAGTCCCAACCAAATAAAAACACTTTTACACTTTAAAAACTGTAACAAAAGATATTTTAAAATAATCCGAAAACTTAAAAAATCTTTTTGTTATATTTTAACGTGTTAAACGTGTGTGATTTCAAAGTATAAGTGGAATTAGATTTAAATCATATTTTTAGCATAAAATATATAGAAAACCATTATACTTTGAGAAGTATTTCATTTGCAGAGCATGCAAGAGCTTTGGACATTTAGGAAGCTAACTACAAAGCCCAAGTCATAAACGCTAGAAAACCACATCAAGAGAGAAGAAAATGATGCAAACGGGTCAAAATCTCATTTTTGTCACTTTGGCGTATGGCATAATGCTTTTGGCGTATGGCTAGCTTATAGGTCTTGTTTTAGTAACATATATCTAATAATTGCAAAAAGAAAAAGAAAAAAAAAAGTTCGGATATTTTAATTGCTATCTGTATTCATATCCAAAATTTTGAATATCTGAATTTCAGATATTCGAATATTGATAATGATTTCTACTATCTAAAAATTTCAAACATCAAACTTGGAACATCTAACATGAAGGCGATAGAAATGAAGCGACGTAAAAATATTTTTGAGTCATTGTAAGAATGTAAAATACATAAATGCCCTCATGTGATGAGCACATGTATGATTTAACTGTAAATTTTAACGAAAGTTAGTGTAAAGGATAATATGTGTGTAAACTTTATATAAAAATGACATACGGTGTAATTATTGAAACTAAAAGACACACGGTGTAATTTATTGTATTAATAAAAGACATTTTGTAATTAACTCTAAACTTTTTCATAATATCCAAGATTTAATCCCTGATTAATCGGATACTTCTTTAGTTTTGTTTGCTTCTTTTGTATTTATATTCTTGGTTGTAGCTCCTTCCAAAACATAATAAAATATATGAATGCTTTGACCATCGTTCTCTTGAATTTCTTTGAACACTGGTCACATTCATAGTTGATCTTCTAAGTCTAACAGGTTCATTCACTGCTAACCCCTCAAGTGGAATTTGTTTTTCATCATTGTTGCTAAGCAAACTATATCCAGTATCCAACTCATAACAAAACAAGCTTTTTCTGTTTTGAAAAGATAGCCAACTCCTATGTCCTATATATATGGATTAGACAACTGAGGCCAAACTCAATTCAAAGCCCAATATGACTAAACTAAACAACCCTTCATAAACTGATGCCAAAAAGAGTCAACTACTACATATGTCTAAAGAGAAAAATGAGCCTAAACTAAACTATCCTGCATTAAGTCATATCACCAGATTAATTCAAACTTACATGTTAAACAGGATCGCCACGACTTTGTGATACTTCCACTATATTAATTGTAATATTTCAATCTTTTGCAGGACCAATTCTCCATCAAAGTTGTAGATTCCTATCCGATTGCGAGTGGGTTGGGGGAGAGGGACTGCTTAAATCATTTACCGTTAAAAGGCGTATTAGAAATGCCGGGGACCATTCAAGGTTCAAAGGTGAAGGTTTCATCAACTTGAGAAAATGGGCGTACGAATCCACAAAGTTAACTTTTATTATATGATAGAATAATGCCATTTCGGCATATCAACATGAGAATGCATCTCACTTTGCATAGATATCTAATTTATGTACAGATTTCTAAAGAATAATTTATATGTTTTTCAGGTCAGCATGCAGGTGAGGTTGCACGACCACAACTTACCCTGCAACTTGAATTTTATTTAAGTTATTTCTCATCTTCAATGATGTTCCAAGACCTGAAAGTACAGGAATATCAATTGGTCAACTGAAATTTCTATAAATAGGCCAACATTTCACAGCATCAATTAGTCTATATCATGATCAACATTATAAATTAGACATTAAACATTCTACAATTAAGTTAACAGATACCACGAGTCTTTATAATGGCAAGGCTGTCACTACTTTTAGGTTGATCATGACACAAATGATTCTACTTTGTTACAATTGCTACCGCCTCGTTAGCCTGTGAAACTAGTGGTAGTACGTATTTTTGACCTTTTTCATAGATTTTTTTTAATATAACCAGTTATATTTTATTTTCTTAGAGATCAAATCAGAATGTTTGTACAAAGTTAGGATCATATATATAGAATATAAAAAATCGTGCAAGATATTATTCATTAACTATAAAACTATTTATAGGATAGAATAATAACAAAGAAAAACTAATCATATCATCACAGCTGATTATATATACTAATTACAATAAACTCTAACTTATATGTTCTATATTTTTATCTAATACTTATTCAGTGTCAGTGCACGAGAAAACTGAAAACTGTCCGTTTACACCTCGAACAAGAAGTATAATAAAATTGTTAGTATAAGAACATACAATCAAGAAAAAGGATAGGGAAAAGAAGTTCGTAAAAATGCAAACAGTGGTGGTAAATGATGACGGCACATATAATTAAGATCATAACGGTGATGGCAAGAGGCATGACAACAAATAATATTGATAGGAGCAATGAATGTGGTGACATGATACCAACAACAAGATAAAAGATACATAAAACCTAATCTATATTTATGTAAAAAGTGCGTATGACAAGAGGGTGAAGTAGAGAAAGAAAGTTGTTACATAATGTAGAAGGCCGACAATCAACATACCGATAAGCATTGTAGAGAGATAGGAAGGGAGAGAGGAAAAATACAAGAACTTTAAAGCTCTAACATTATATAAAATATAAAGCCATGTCTAACATTACGTATATTATTCAACTATTTATATGTGTATAATGTGAATAATTATAAAGTAAACCTAACATAGTCGTATCTCAAAATTATACTAAGGATATTAGTGTAAACGAATGTACAGTATAATGCCATAAATTGGTTGTGGCGAAATGACAGTATTAAAATTTTAAAACCTCTCAAGCCTCTTTGTTAAAAAAATAAATAAATTAGATTCACATCTTGATAAAAATCTTAAAAGCCCAACTTTTCACCTGTAAATCAAAGGTTGATATAATTCTTCCACTAATTCAGGACTTTAGAACAACTTAAGTGAACTAAACCATGCATAAATGCATAAATCCCAAACACCCTCTTCCTTTTCTTTTTCAGCTAAAGGGTATTTTAAATGATTAAAAACATCAGATTCTCAAGATTTTTTGAAACCGATCTGAATCATGCGACCATACCTCAAGTCATAGATTGTGGACAGAAAAATAAGCAGTGTCTGTTGTCCAATGCAACTGAGCTATTCTGGGACAAGTAATAAGTTGAAATATTGTTGTTCTATGACGAACCTCAAATAGTGACAGCATTACAGAATTTATGAGGCCCCATGCAGATATGCATTCTGCCACTAAAAGTGAATATGGTTCCATTCACTGGTCATAAGGGTTTTGAAGTATTGACATATTTTCTGATTTCTTAAAATCCAACAAGTTAATTAAGCTGCCATTTGATTAAGAAAATATTGGATATGGTGCATAAACCATAATTCTTCACCACATTAATGATGTTTAAGTATGATGATTCATGAATTACAAATTAATTTTTAAAGAATAAAAATTAAAAAAGCTAGAAGCTTAAGCTTGCAAATGAGACTAGACAACCGGTTGCAAAAATTGTTTTCCCATTAGACTCTGAAAAATGAGTAATAATAAGGCTTAAGCTCCAATGTGTTTTATCTTTTATCTAACTATAAAAACACATATCCATGAGCAATTCCTTTTTCTTTAGAATTATGGTAGTGTTATAATTAAAATAGTATTAAATTAAAAAATTTTAAGAAAAATTTTGAGCTTAACTGTGTCTTATTGTTTTTAAATGGTAGTATTTTGGTCATTGTATCAAATACGTTAGTTTATTATATCAAATATTAGGTTATCGTGTTAACTATCTATCATAATTTCTTATATGTATTAAAAATTGTGTTTTATTTTTTAGATTATTTCATTTTATTTTGTCATTGTTTTAATTTATTTTATAAAAAAATATTTTTATATAATTTGTCATTGTATTTAACTAGTCCCCTACATTGTAGCTGGGGGGGGGGGACCTCAAGTGACTATCGACACCGAAAAAACTCGTATTAGAAAAAAATAAAAAAACGAAAGAAATAAAATCATCCGAAAAATAGGCGTAAAAACGTTAAACCACGTAAGTAAACCGTAAAACATATTAAACAATAAGTAAGTCGATCTAGAACTAATGTGTTGCGACAGGGTCGTTAAACGGAAAAATATAAGGGTACGAATGTTGATTCATACACACGTGCTGGTGATTGTTACTCTCAAAATTTATTCGGAAACACAAAACAAAAATTTGTAAAATATGAGAAGTATGTGGTCCAAAGATGAAAATAAAACATAATATTAGATTAAATTGTAAAAAAATATGAAAGTAGTAGGTTAAAATTAACATGGGTAAAGTTTTAAAAAAGAAAAAAATAAGTACAACTCATTAACCACATAGTACAACCCACTAAACATGATAAAGTTGGTATTAGTATTATATAAATATATTTATAAATTATTGTTATTTTATAATTGTGTTTTTTTAAAAAAAAATACATAATTATGTTTTTCAAAACTTATATGTACATGAAAACACAATAACGAGCTGAGAAACTACAATGAGACAATTGTCTTTTTGTTTTACGTTTTATATCATTTTATGTTATTTTATTATTATTTTTAATGTATTAAATTAATGTAAGGTCCCGATCTCGGGACGCTCACGATTAGACAATCATCGCACATAAAACAGAAAATATATATTTACATCTATGAAAAACATCACAACAGAATCATATAAAACTATTTCATATATTAATGATTGCTTTTGCAAATAATACATCATTGTTATCAGTTACAAAACATTTTTGTTTGCATTACATCACAAAAACATCATAAACTTTACGTGAAGACCACAACTGCTAGTTCCAAATCATGAGTAGGATAATTAACCTCATGAACTTTCAACTATCAGGATGTGTAAGCTATAACCTTTTCTCTCTACATCAACACACATCCCAACCCCAAGTAGCAAACATTTGTGTAAACCACCAAATCTTCACTTCCATCGGGTAACGACAAGACAAGAGCTTGAGTCAACCTCGCCTTTAACTCCTCAAACGCCTTCTCCTGAGCTTGACCCCATATAAACTTTACATTCTTACGGGTCAACTTGGTTAGTGGAGAAGCTATCTTAGAGAAGTCTTGGATGAGTCTTCTGTAATAGCCTGGATGGCATCTTTGGAGACTTCCATTGCATCCCCGCCTCCACCTTTGTTGGGTCCACCATAATCCCCTCAAGATTCACTACATGACCTAAAAACTGAACCTCGCGCAACCAAAACACACACTTGGAGAATTTAGCTTACAACTTCTCCTTTCTCAACGTCTCTAACACCTCTCGAATGTGATCGGCATGCTCCTCCTCTCTCTTCGAATAAATCAGGATATCATCAATAAACACAATCACTGATTTATCTAACATCGGCCGACACACTCGATTCATCAAGTCCATAAAAGCAGCTGGCGCGTTGGTTAAACCAAAAGACATAACGAGAAACTCGTAGTGTCCATATCGCGTGCAAAAAGATGTTTTATGAATATCCTGCTCCTTCACCTTCAAATGGTGGTAGCCAGATCGAAGATCTATCCTCAAAAACCAACTGGCACCTTGGAGCTGATCAAATAGATCATCAATTCTTGGTAAGGGGTACCGATTCTTCACTGTTAACTTGTTCAGCACACGGTAGTCTATACACATCCTCATACTACCATCCTTCTTCTTCACGAATAAGACCGGAGCACCCCAAGGAGAGATACTCGGTCTAATGAACCCCTTATCCAGCAAATCCTGTAGTTGCTCCATTAATTCCTTCATCTCAGTTGGAGCCAACCGATACGGTGCCTTAGCAACATGTTAGGTACTCGGTATCAAGTCAATCTGAAACTCAATATTGCGGTCAGGTGGCACTCCTTGTAAGTCTTTGGGAAACACGTCTGGAAAGTCACACACCACCGGTACGTCGATCAGTTGTGGTGTTGGTGTATCCACATCCTTTACGTAGGCCAAGTAGGCAATACATCCATGCCTCATGCATATTCCTGCCACCGCCATTGAAATCACCTTCGGAATAGTCGTAACTCGATCATCGTAAACTGTCACCAAATTCCCATTAGGCGCTGTTAGTCTAATCATCTTCTTGCGACACACAATGTTCGCCTCGTAGTCCGCCAACCAATCCATTCCAAGGACTACATTGAAACTGCCTAAGGTCATCACGAACGGTCTAACAGGAACCTTATGACCATCTAGTTCTATATCACAACCTTCTATCATCTCAGATATCCTGGTAGACTTACATATGGCAGTTTCTACATCGAAGGGTTCATCAATACTTCTACTCCTAATAGGCAACTTAGCACAAAAGGCAGCAGAAATAAAATACCTACTAGAACTGGAATCAAATAACACAGATGCAAGAGTTTGGTTTACTAGAAACGTACCTGACACCACATCGGGGTCCCTCCTAGCCTCCTCTCGAGTCATCGTGAAATCTTGGGCGCTCGCCTTCTGCCCTTCAGTCCCAACAATATTCTTCTTCGTACCGGAACTCTCAGCCCTCGGCTTCTTGCAGTCCCTACTCATGTGACCCTCTGCACCATAGTTAAAACATCTGGCCACACGACAATCCTTTGTTATATGCCCCATCCTCCCACACTTGAAGCATAAATTCGATCCCAACCTACATTCTCCGATATGCTCCTTTCCACATTTGCCACACCTCTTCGTCCCCACACCAGATGTGACGACACGGCGGTCATACACCCGTGCACTCTTGTTGCTCATCGGGGCACCACCCCGACCTAACCTATTCCCATTCCAATTCCGGTCCCCACCACCCTTCTTGTTCACCTCAGCCACCACCACCTCTCGCTCATCATACAGTCTTCCCGCTAGATCGACCACCGACCTAAACGTACTCGGACGAAGGACGATCATATGTGTGCGAATATCCGCTGGCAAGCCCTGAATATACCTTTTGATCTTTCGCGACAGAGGTGTCACCTGATCAGGCACTAGCCGTGACATCTCGTTGAATTTGGTGGTGTACTGCTAATGTGTCATGGTTCCCGACTCCAGTTGCAGGAACCCTCTTTCAACCTTATCCATCTCCATATAAGGACAAAACTCCTCAATCACCAACTTCTTCAACTCTGCCCACCTCATCCTCCCAATTGCCCGGCTACCCTCGGCTTGGCAATATTATCCTACCAACAAAGAGTTGAGTACAGAAACGAGTGGGCAGCAAACTTCACCTTCTGGTCTTCTCGGCACTCGCTAATATCAAGTACCACCTCCATCTCTCTCACCCATCGGTGAGCAGCAACAACAGTGCCATTACCATCGAAGGTTGGGGGCTTGCATCTTTGAAATGCACCGTACTTGCAGCCTCGTGCCGCCTCTGGCACAGGCTCTTCTTCATGTTCTTCATCATCAGAGAGAACCGTTTTAGTCTCCGGTCGCTCCCGTCATCGCGAGGACCTGTTCCTCTCCCTTCTTTGTCCTTCCCGTACAACCTTAGTTACTTCGGTCACCACAAACGGTAGGATCGTCTGCATGACCTTATGAACCTCTTCCACTACCGCCTCCTTCACTGAGGCTCTCAAGTTAGCACTCTCATCTCCGTCCTCTGGATGAGAGGTCTCGGGCTCTTCATGAGTCACCTCTTCAACCCTAGTCCTTCCTCTCGTGACCCGTGGTTTAGCACCACTTCCACCACGACCTCCACCACGAGAAGCCTTAGAAGATCTACTACTAGCCATCTTCTAAGCACGCTATAAGATTCAAACTCATAGCTCAGTTTATGTCAAGTATAGTATGTCCCTAATTACAGTGGCCAGTTGTGATTAGCCACTTACTTTACTTTTCATACCCCAAGCATTTCCTATCCTGACTACATCAGTATCTAAATCTACTAACAACACATAAACCACATGTAACACCCGGTTATTTCTTAAAGAAAAGAAAGAATAAGAATTTAAGAATAAATATATGAAATGTCAATGAACCCAAGTGGAGGGGTTAAAAATGTAAAAAGGACAAAAATACACAAAAGTTGGTGTAAAGGTGGGCATGGCCACCCACCCTCATTTCACATCACCATCTTCATTCGGTTTTAGAGAGAGAGAGCAGAGAAACTCTCGGCTGAAGAAAGAAGAAGAAGAGAAAGTGAATTCAAGGTAAGAATTCAAGGTTTTTATGTGTTTATGACAGGTTTTATCCCAGTTATATGCTTATGTGCTTATGTGTTTGTGTATGTGCTCGGGTGTGTGTGTTTGATGGTGTTTGTTTAGGTGTTTGAACTCAGTTGCAAAAGGGTTAGAAAGGAAGAAACACCCAAGTTGCATCAGGTGAGCTCTAGATCCCGGTTTCTACTTGTTTTAAACATCTTTGGGGCTGAAAATGTATTAAAACGATTTTCAAATGTTTATGTATGTATACCCGTATGTATTATGCATGTTTGGGTGTTGATTCTTGAATGCTTATAGGTTATTCCTGTTTAGAATAGCCATATCAAGCTTAGAACAGATGGGTTCGATGATTGGGTTTGAAAACATACTAGAAACATGTTACACAGAAGGTTCATGCGCCTAGATAAGGCTCATGCGCCTGAAAATGCCATAGAAGGATTTAAGTATAACCCATGCGCCTGAACAGTAGCCCATGCGCCTGAACAGTAGCCCATGCGCCCAAAATTACCTTACAAATGTTGCCCATGCACCTGAACAGTGGTCCATGTACCTAGAAATATTAGTCGGACGACCAAGTGTAGGGCCATGCGCCCCAATAGTGCCCATGCGCCCAAGTGGCTCATGCGCCTAAGTGTTCATACGCCCGAATAGTGCCCATGCGCCTGAATAGTTCATGCGCCTAAGTGATAAAATGATTAAGTGTTGGCTGATGCACCTACATAGTGATAAACAGCCAAACAGGGCTCATGCGCCCAAATAGTGTCAAAGTGCCTAGACACTTAGAAATTCTTACAGAATTTTTAGGAGTCTGTGCTTTTAGGGTTTTGACCGAGGTTGACTAGGGCTTATTTATGATGATGTTCCATGCATGATTATGATT
>BJCM01236342.1:0-22812 GCA_018326385.1 Flaveria bidentis
AAATATAATGGTGTTTTAATAAGGGCCCAGTATCTAGACACACCATGATTATAAATCAACTCTCTATATTTTATACGGGTCGTATAACACTATACACGTCGTATAAATGGGTTGCATAGCCCTATGAGGGGCGTATAACCCCTCTGATAGTCCTCTGAATGTTTCCTCATAATCAGTATCGAAATTTGTTATACGTGTCGTATAACCCTATATTGTCGTATAGAGGGTTGTATATGGCTATATAAGGCGTATAATTCTCTGAAAGCCCCCTGAATTTTTTTCGATTACAGTTATTCAACGCTATATACAGGGTATGATGCTACTCGAGACATAAATAATATTTTTAAAAAGTTTCATAAATACTATAATACTTTAATTAAGAAATAAGAATTTAAATAAGGGAGTCGATTATATTTAATTGTAACTAATCCATCTTATTTTTTTAATTGACTTAATTAGTAAATAACATTATATTATCTTTTTAATGTATATTAATTTAATAGCAATGATGAGGTGTTGTAATCTACGTGTAATATGTATTTAGTAGGAATTGTGATAAACATGTAAAAAAAACAAATTATTGTGGTCAAAGTGAAAATATATTTAAGTTTCTTGTAGCTAAACTTGTCCTTTTATATATATAGTATAATGTTGAACGTTTCAAGTCAACTTCATGCGTCTGAACAATGCCCAAGTTACTGAATAGTGCGTCGTAACAGTGTCCATGCGCCAAAACAGTGCTCATGCGCCTGAAACAGTGCTCATGCGCCTGAAACAGTGCTCATGCGCCTAAACAGTGCTCATACGCCTGAACAGTGTTCATGTGTCTGGATAGTGCGCCAGAACAGTACTCATGTGCCTGAATAGTAAGTTTAATTTTTATAATTTAATTTTAAATCTTTTACAATAAATTGTTATTTTTTATATTTAAAATTTTAAAATTTTAAAATTTTCCTCTAAAAAATATTTAACTTTTAAAAAATTTTATTCAACAAAAGACAGATAAATATTTTATTTATATTTTAGATTAATATATAAGATTGATATTATAAAAATGTAAAATGTGATAATGATGTGACAATGTTTTTAGATGTTTTTAAATTTTATCATTAGAAAGGTTTTTAGGTTTTTGAAAAATGAATGATTTTCTGATGTGACGATAACATAAGATTAGATACAATTAGTACAATCCTACTAGACAGATGGTTTACAAATAGTGGACCTAAATCTCAAGTGAGTGTCAAGTCTAATTCTACCGATTGTGATCTTTTAAATATATGGATTGTTATTTCGTGAGTATAAAAGCATTTACATTTTGTTCTTTATTTTTATACGAATAGGTGTCCTATATTATAAAGATGGTTATGAGTGAAAAATGTAGAAAATTTATGAGTATTGTATCGTATATTATCATATTTGGAGAAAACATAGTACAAGTGTACGACCTCATACATTTGTTAATATTTTTAAAAGTGGTTGTGAATTGAAAAAAGAAAAAAAATAATGAAAAAATATTATTTAACTAAAAAAACAAAGAGAAAAAATAATTATGTTTAACGTAATTATAAGAATGGAGATGTGGGAAGGATTGTGAATTTCTAATATGCATAAATTCCCTATTTTTAAAGCTTCAGAAAGTAGTATGTAAGAGAGTATCTTAGTTATACAGCTTAAAACAATAAACTTATGAGTTAAATTGTACTAAACGTACTTAATTACAACTTATCTCGTTTAATTGTCTAATTGAAACCCCTGTTTTTAAACTACCTAGCAGCAACTTACTACTACCTGATAGTTCCAACTACGGGCAACAATAACTATCATTGGGAAGTGAAGACTTCAACAAGAACAACCACTGGCTATCACTGAAAATTGATCATACACAACACAAATAAAACATATGAATATTAGGAACTCTAAAGCGTCACGAGTCTGTTGACCTCGGCAGCAGGTGCAAAAACATCGCATTTAGCGCAAGTATAAATTCAACTCGACAATTAATTCACAATGACAATAAGATACTCGACAATCAATCCAATTTTCGCTTGTTTGACTCTCAATTGATTTGATATTAAATTTCATGTTAGGTTGATACAACAATGACAATAAGATACTCGTGTTTTTTCATTTGATTAAAAAAAACCCTTTAACAAATGATCCATCAGTTAGTGTTGAAATATGTTATGGTTTCCTGTGTACCCGTGCTTCTTGAACAAACTTGCATACCAAATCAAATTCACTATCAATTTGAATACAGGTTTAAAGATTCTGCAACTAGTAAAGAGTGGATTACCTCGGGTCAACAGCGCTAAACTCGTTTCGGTCTAGTCAGATTCTTACAGCCAGATTCCTTCATTGAAGAAATCTATACCTCCCTGTAACAGCCTGACAAAGGATGAGATATTCAGATATGGTATACACAAATGACAGTAAATAGATCTAAATATACAGCGATACTTCATGGGGTGCCCGCCTACTGCCTCAGTTCTTACTTTGTTCTTCTGTCAATAATCAGTTGCTAATTTTGGTGATTCTTATCACTAGAAGCACAAACTCTTATCATCAGTGGCTACATTACATAACAATAGCCTGCAGATACACCTAATTGACATGTCACCCACATCACCAGTATGCATGTATAAGCATGATTACTGCAAAGATAATAATGGATCAATGTGAAATGCAAGTATGTGTACCAAGGCATTTCTCGGGCTTTAACAGTTAAACCCCTTTGAATGCCATCTATTGAATGTCGCACGAGCTGCATTTTGCCTGATTCGATTTATTAGTTAGGTATTGATAGGGTCGCGTGAACTAGAAAAAGATTGGTGTATGAACAACCGAATTGGAAAAAAGAAAAAAACGAGAGTTTTTTTATATCATACTTTATAGACAACCAGTTACAAGGCGGAAGAACTACAACAGGTTGACGTCCTATGATTTCTAGAAATGCCCAGATGCCATGGCTAAGTACAACGAGCAGGACCAGAAAACGGAGAAAACATAAACAGTTTCCACAGACCCTAACACCATAAACAACTATCTTTCACTTTCAGATTCTATCTTAATATAACCAACAAAGAAGCAGGAGCTAGAGCTAAGGCTTATCCACCTGGTTTCCTTTGGTACTCACCCCATTGAAGCTCGAAGCGTTTTGCAAATCCGAAAGAGACAGTGATCGCCATGGCGAGCTCATATACAGTCTAGGCGACGAATTTGATGATCCATTATCCGATAGCTTTTTACCATTACGGGGCAAGGGTGGGCGAGAAAGACCCTTAACAGATCCATTCGAGTTAGAACCATCATGACTGTTTCTAGCAGGCCTCTTTGATATCCCATTTTCAGTATTCATCTCACGATTCTTATCAAACAAAACATGATGAGCAAGCATGTTCTTGCGCTTTCGGCTGTAAGCATCATCCGGCTTCACAATGTCTTGAATCGACGGCGCAGAGACCGCATCAGCTAGACTACCATACGACTTCGATTTTCCAGCATAGAACGTTGATAAGCCCCTTCTGAAACAACTCATTGCAAAATCATTTGTCAGATTATAACCAATTCAATTCAATTCAATTCAATTCAATTCAATTCACCTAACTAACATTTGTTCAACATAAAACCCTAAAATAAACAAATACTTCAACCTTAGGGATCGATCATTAACACACTAATTTCATTCTTCTGCAATACTCCTAACGATTACATACAACATTTTATGAACAAATAAATAATTCGGATCACACATGCAAGCCGTATCTTTAAAACAAAAAACAATCAGTAATCACCATTCACCAACATCAATCTGCAACATTCATCAATCATCAATTCATCAGCAACATAATCCATATATTCAACAACAACAACAACAACAACAACAAATTAGCATCCATACTTGATCGGAAGAACTTCCTCCAGCTCATTCAAACCATTGAGCAATCCATTATCTTTGCTTTGAACTTCACCGTCATCGTCGTCATCGGAGTCGCCTCCGCCGCTAAAGGCGTCGCTGTTGTTGCCGATGGAGGAGGAGGAGCTGGAATCCTCCTCCTTGACCGCCGGGAGTCTGCCGGACCACGGATTACCTCCGGCGAATCTGGCGGACTCCGGCGTGTTGTAGATCCACATGGTCTCCAATTGGATCCGATTAGTATTACTATTACTACTACTATTGCTCTCGAAAGCAACAGACATCGGATGAAGTGTGAGTGTGAAAGATTGATGAATTTATATAGATTGGGTAGGGGGTGAAGATTATTATTGAAGGATACAGATGAAAGATGAAATTGGTACAGAAAGAGCAGAGGTTAGAGAGAGAGAGATGATGAGGTCATGAGAGAGAGAGAGAGAGAGAAAAGAGAAGAGAGAGAGAGATGCCTTATCCTTTCATATGATACCTCTAGTGATAAGAAAAAAAAAAGTTAATTTTAATCAAAATTATGAGAGTAAACAATATTATCTTTTTGTTAGTTGTTTGTTATATATGCGGAGGAGTGTTTGCCTGTGTGCTGGTGTTTCCTATGGGTCCTCTTCCTTAATTTGGTCAAATTTGTTTTATATATTGTTTCTTTTTAAAGTGGACATATTTGAAGGAAAGATAATCAAAGGGTTATGTTATATATAAATCTTTTTATGTTATTTAAACATTTTATTGTTTCTATCTCTCTTTATATATTTATGTGTATGTATAGATAGAAATAAAGAAGATGAAATAAATAGGGTGTATCTATAACATACAATTAATCAAATACAAATATAAGAGCATTCGTGGTTTATTTTTTAAAATTATATAAGTGGGAGTTTTAAAAATATATGAAATGTTTAAGTGGTTGTGAGTAGATGAAAGAAAAATGTTACTATTTATCTTTATATTTAAGAATTTTTGTTTAACCCATATAAATTTTTTTATATTTTTAAAAGTGGTTGTGAGTGGAAAAGAGAGAAAAAGTAATGAAAAATGTATAATAATATATTATTTAATTGAAAAGAGAAAGAAGAAGTAATGATTTTTAATGTAACTACATAAAGATTAAAATAAAGAATACAATATGAGTGCTCTAATGTTTCGATTTGACTGTTTGAGACTTGATTGCTATATTAGTAAATAAAAAAACAGAGAGAACTTTAAGTTTTAAACAAAAAAGGCTTAGTTATATCTACTTCGTTTAGGATCCGAAACGGTTGAGCCGCCCTCATTATGACTAAAGAGAGTGACAAAAGTCGAGGGCGGAACTAAGCCTTACTCGAGGGCAAGGCACTCATTGAATTTTATCCTATTAATGGAAATTTATAAATGTTTACGTAGGCGCTTCCCTGATATCTGCTAAGCGCGTTTTTATTGTAACACTAACAATATTTAAACGTCAGTTTTTCTTCTTCTGATATTAGAATCTATCAGTTGCTTACGTATTGTTGCCTATGGTCATGCCATCGGCGGAATAATTACACTAGACCGTAAAACATACAAGTCTCCCCTACTCAGCTACCTCCAGTTAGACCGTAGACGTCAGCCTTTGGTTTATTGGCATTTTATGGTAAGTTAAAACGTTAATGGAACAATTACCATTTCATCTGATAGTTTGATTCTTTAAATATAATAAATATCTATGTTTTGTTAGTTATCATCCTTGCTCAATAATTATTTAACGTAAATTTTAGAGAAAAGAAAAAGAGAGAAGAAATAAAAATAATTTTTGGGTTTCCTTTAAGTGATAAGCTAATATTCTTAATCTTTAATGTAGGAATTCTTTGTGATCTAGATGAACACTTTATCTCATGTTATGCAAGGGGGTCCTGATAAAGGACCATACTTAGGATTATTCAACATAGAATGTTGTTTCATTACCTACTAATTCTCACTCATGCATCCGTTAGAACATTTATCCGTAGCATTAAAAGATTTTTAGTGCCAAATGCAACAAAGAACATATTTCAAACCATAATTTTTTGAGGCAATTGCAATTCCCAATCTAAAACTTGTACATCGCATATTTCTTTGAATTACGCTTGAAGGCTTGTACATTTATCCATTGAAAACTTGTGTTGTTTTACGTAAATATATTATATGCAATTTAATTTAACTTTTTTTATCATTCATATAGTTCTACAAATTATTAAATTTATCCATAACAAGCTTCAATATTTAGTATTAGGTCGAAATCTTAACTGATAACTTTCTAACACAATGAGATGTCGTAACTCATAAAGGCATGATTAGTCAAATGCAACCAAATCACCATTTAAATTCATATCTTCACAATTAAAAAACAAACATGCCATATTAATCATACAATATACTATAAACGTATACAATCACACAAATAACAATAACATGATTGGTACTTTAACTAAGCTTAAAGTTGTTACTATAATGGCCACAAGTTACAATCACACTGTGAGATTAAATTTGTCTACCTCAACACTTGAAATACAATGTATAACAACTATCAAAAGTAAAGAAACAATGACCTTAGTATAAACCTTACTATATCTAAGATCTTAACACGAGGGATTTATATTGAGGTTCATTATGGATCTTGGATGTGAATGGTTTTATAAAAAAATCAAAAGGCTTATGAACAAATAAATGTATAACCTGTTTGATTTCTTTTAACACAAGGGATCTTTATAACATTTTTTGTCACCAAACACCACTATTATTACTTTCACCACCCTCTCTCCTCATCCTTAATCCTTCCTCTCCTCACAAAACTTCTACGGTCTTGAATTTGAAAATCTAATTGAGTTACCATCTTTCACTCTCTTTTTTCTTCCATACTGAAAATCAAATTCACTAGTTTTTATAGATGATTTTTATAATAGTAACTGGTACGATATACCGCGCGTCATAACAGCTTGATTCTTTACATCAAAACGTAGATAAAAAACATGTTGCTATGGTACATTGAATATCACAAATAAGTTATGTCGTTGAAACATTGAAAAATACTAACACTAGCCACACATTTCGTGATGTGAGTTTGATTGCTATCGTCTCAACTAGCCAAAAATCATAAAAGCAAATACCAAAACTGGTCCCGATAATTCCAACACCGACAACAATTTTTTTGCTTATAATTGGTTCAGTTCGTCACGGTAACGCAACGGTAACTACATGTACTTCCCCACGCTACCGTCAAATGACTTGCTCGCAGTGGCGGAGCTTGAACAATTTCGTAGGGGGGCGGAAATAAAAAAAATTTAGGGGGCGAACTCGATATTTATATAAAAATTTACACGACCGGGCCAAAAATTTACACTTTCGGGTTAACATTTAATACCACGAACGAAAAAATCGAGGGGGGACGCCCCCCACCTCCCTGGCCCTATGATTCTCCGCCCCTGCTTGCTCGTCATCGCCTGAATCGTTGGAAACCATTAAAGCTACTATCAAAACCGGTTCCTATAACGTCATTATTGATATAGATTGTTTATTGCTCATAATCAATTAGGTTTGTCGTGTCACGTAATAATAATGTAAGAGCCTTCAAAACCGAAAAAATATTTTGTTTCTTAAAAATAATTAATGAACAAAAGTTATTAAAAATACGAAATTACTAATTCATTAAAAAAGTTTTAATCGTAAACTATATATTAGTTTGAGGAATGAAAATACAAAATAAAAAATAAAACCAAACCATTAGTCATTCGTTTTTTTAAAAGAAGTTAGAGAATAGAATTTATAACAAATAAATAAAAAATGAAATGCGTCAAATCCTTAATTATATATATCATGTGGCGAAATTGAAAAAACCAATTAAATATAAATATATAAAAAGTAAAACTATTATTGTTAATCTTTAACAAGAAATTATGACCTGTCGCGTTACGGCGACAGGGGACGAGGCGAGATAAAGTATGTATTACAATCGACCCGATTTGTTTTGCAAACTAAATTTACGTCAAAAAGTAGAGGAAATCGAATTTATACCATTGAATAAAAACGTATTATATCTGACTCGAATATTTTTCAAATAAAATTATATTGAAACATAAACCAACTCAAAATGTAAATAGACAAC
Source organism: Flaveria bidentis (assembly GCA_018326385.1). NCBI lineage: Eukaryota > Viridiplantae > Streptophyta > Magnoliopsida > Asterales > Asteraceae > Flaveria > Flaveria bidentis. Next base: position 8,025 of record BJCM01236342.1, read on the forward strand.
TCGGGCAACGATGTTGTATGCAACGTCATTAAGTATAGATTGCAATCGCATCGTTGCGTTTTCGAACTAAATCTATCGTCAACAAACTTGAATTTATACAAAAGTTAAACCCAAAATTTTAAAAATTTAAGGAAGTTAAAACGATAGTTTTTTATAGTTTATAGAAAATTTAAGGAAGTTAAAACGTATTATAACGGGAGTACTTGGCTCTCTTTTGGCCGTCGATTTGTTTTATAGGTTACACAGATGATGTGAAATATAATAGGACCTTGCACAGGTGATTATAATCAAGTATGCGATGATTTAAAATGGTGACGTGGAAGGTGAGCATGAGGTGGCAGAGAAAGAGAGTGCCACGTAAGAAAGAATAATAGTAGAACCGTGGTGAGTGTGGGACCACATGGGTTGGGTCATCATAGTATTGAATCCCGGAAGCGGTTTTGGTTGCATACTAATATTGACTATTATTGTTGTGGCTCACATGCACTCATACCATTGTTGTAAATGATTTTGTCATAATTAATATATATTATTTTTAATTAAAATTGTTTATTTTAGTGAAGTAATAACTTATATATACTACTAACTACTTTTAGTATATTTTTTTATTTTGTAACCTTGAAGTCAAATGTCAAAATATTAAATAAATTTATGGTGATGGTCAAGTGGCGTACTCGTCAGCGATATTTTCGTTGGAGTTGACGTTCATGTCTCATATATGGTTTTGTTATATTTGTTATTTTCATAAAAAATATATATTTTTTCTTATATTTGTCTCCCCAATGTTTGAAATAATTGTTATTTTCATTCAAAAACATGATATCCACGGTAAATTTTTTTAGCAACACGTAAACATAAATTAGGATTTCGTTTTTACATAAAAATTTACGTAAGTGTCATTTTCACGATGAATATTAACATTTTAAACAATGGAGCTAATATTTTTGAATTAAAATGGCAACGTTTGCCAAACTTTGAAAAGCCAAATACAAAAAAAAACATTCTAAATGAAAATAACAAATGTTACCGAACCACGCACTATAAAACAATTAGTCTCGTGATTTTTAGCGTCTTCTTCGGAGATCGAGAAGCTTGAATATATAAAACTTACATTGATGGATTTGTTCACAACATATAATAAAATATATTGATTTTTCATAGCATCAACTCTAAAACTACTTTTTAAATTAATACATATATCGAATAAATATAGGTAATATGAATATAAATAAATTTCTCATTTGTTTTAAATTCTTATTTTTATATTTACAATTACTTTTTTAATTATAAATACAAGCATAAAAATAGCTCGGGGGCCAACAGATGAAAATCGTCACGTTGCGGTAGTCTTTATATCTGGGGACTGTTTCATCTTTACTAAATTCCACCACCAATTATTCATAATTTTCTATTCTAGGAGTGACCTATTTTAGGTCAATACTCGTGCGTAACGTTTACAATGCACCGCATTTTCTGTTTATAAGTGGTAAATTAATAGGGTTCTCAACAAGTAATGCCCATCCGAACAAGTGAGAATTGATGCCAAGAGTGTGTTAAATGTGAACGTTGTGATGTATTTATTTACTTTTCGATAGGTCATATTGGTTGTGGATCGCACAGCTAGAAGAGAGTTAAGACGAGTTAATACACATGTGCACCGGCTAGGTTACCGTCCTTGTAGAAGGAACTTGAACGGAAATAACAAACCGATGCATGGCAACATAGTTATCACTAACGTGCATTAATCATGACTTGTTATCGAGTCCTTAGAGTATATATTTACTAGTAAACAAACTTACAATTTGTTTAATCCATGTGTTATAATATTTTGTATAAGAAAGTTATGCATAACGATTAGATAGTCAATAGCCGACTTTGTTTCTCCATCCGTTTCGAAATCGTGCTTAGATATGAAAACACGTATATATTTCTCTAAGGGTGGGTGTGGAGCACTCGCTGTGAGCGCGTAGTGACACCCTCCCCCCACCCCCACCCACCCATTTTTGGGGTGTGTCACGGTATTGTTACGTTGTACTTCCTCCTCCATTTTTTGACCATTGCAAAGAGTCGCCAAGCTCCCCACACGCCCAAAAAATCGGGGCATGAGCACCCCCTTCAAATGGTGTTGTTTGATGTGGTATAATATGATATGATAAAATATGATTGGTGGATATATGGTGTGATGTAGCAACTCCTCCACCCTTAATTCTTATGAAGAAGATAAATTAATGATAAATGGTCGCAAAATTGATAAGCATAAATATAAATTAGAGTTAAATTCAGTTTATTCCTTAAGGTTTAATAAAAATAACTATTTTTCTTTAAAAGAGTAAAAAACATCAGTTTAAGTTGTTTCAATTTCAGTTTAAAGTTTTATCAATTATTTTAACTTGATTCCAAAAACAATATTTTAATTATTTAAAAAGAATAAAGCTTTTGAGCTTTTGAATGTGTTCCAATTAGATTACAGTTCTTATATTTTATACAAATTAAAAGTCATAACATATTTTTTAGCATGTTACATTTTTGGATTCAGATAGAAAATATTTTTTTTCTATCTTTTGATGCTAATATGGAACGTTGACGTAAATTTTAGACACTTTTTTATTTTTTCATGATTAACATGTTTTTTTATTTTTAATATAATGTTATATATTGAAAATTCGAACTCCCCGTCTTTTCCATCATTACTTTCTTGTCATAATAAAATTTGGTAATAACTCGATTTGATCATTTGGTGATTCAATTTGAGAAAATTATGCATGAGTGACTAAATTAAAACACATTTGAAACTTGGTTACTATTCTGTTATATTTTCCTTTTTTAATATTTTAAAGAAAAAATATTACTTTTATTAAATCTTAGAAGCAAAATTGAAATAAACTGCACAATTTAATTTTACTTTAAAATTGCATACATGCTTGATAAGTTAGGCGTAACTAAACCTTGTAAATATGAAAAATCAAACACCTACACTGCTACACAAACTTATTACTTTTTTAATCAACTGTTTTCAAATATCAATCTAAGAGGTCAATTGGTTCACCAAATGCTTTGGAAATGAATTGAAAATAGAATTGAAATTGGAATGGAATCTTAGTTAAAATTGATAAAGTATTTGATTGGTTAAATTTGAGTGAAATTGGAATGTTAATTTTAAACATTTCATTGGATCATTGAACATTTCATTGTTAGTGGATGGAATATGCATTTCAATGAATGTATGAAAAGTTTTCAACTCCAATTTCATCCGTTGACCAATCAAACAAGATTTTGAATGAAAATTTTCCAATTCCGAAGAATTCTGTGAACCAAACGGGCCTAAGATTGTACTTGAAAGGGTTTAAACGCACGTCACTATCACATTTATCAGAGGCAATCATTAATGTCATATTTTTTTTGTTATCGGATTAAACAAGACCCGATTTATGCAATTCCAGAATTGCCTTGACTGAACTAGAGCCTGTAACATGACGTGGAAGTTGTTGCGATCGGAGGAGAAACCATCAAAGCTCGAGATATCTGTAACTAGGTTTTTGGTTATCTGTTTTTCAACGAAAAAGCCCATGCGTTCCCACTAAAACCAAGAGGCAATAACTGTATCATGTTTGTATTTGAATCTAGAACAAACGTTCAATAGTCCACCGATATTTGCAATTTTTGAACATTGATCCATATGCACGCAATTGATTGTTTTTAGCTTTGTTGGGTTCTTGATGTTGAAATCTTTTTGTGCAATTCAAGTTTTGACATCCGCTCAGCCTCAAGCGCCCGTTCAAGCTACAAAAGAAATGTTTCACGAGTGCATTTATCGACGAATGTTAAAATGTGTTGCAGAAAGAGTTGAATACCTTTGCTGCTCTGGCACTCCATTCTCCTAGTATAGCTCGCAGCCTCTCATTTTCCTCCATATACTATGTTTCATTAACAACCAAAAGCTTTAGAATATGATTGTTTTGTACAACATAATCTTTAGTTGACAATATCAAAAATACCTGATTGTTTGTGTTACGTACACCCTGGATTTCAGTCTCTTTCTCAGCAACCAGAGTTCGAGCAAGTCGTAATTCAGATTGCAGTTGATTCATCTGCAGGTATGAATGCATTAATTTATGCATTTTATACAAACTTATATCCCAAAATATGATTTAAAAGGAACATCTCATTGTGTCTGTAGATTTACAGTGCCATACATAGTAACAGAACCAGCTGATAAGAGTATTACCTCAGCTGAAAGTGTTCGTAGCTCTTGATCACGAGCTGCTAATAGATGAGCGAGATCAACCTACAGAACAAGGGAATTAGAGATGCCAAAAAAATATTAAATGTTAGAAAAACATTTTTACTACCTGAGGTGCCATCCCATCACTCGATCTCTCATATTTGCTTAAGCATTCTTGCAGTCGAAGAATCTGCAGCGACACAGATGGTATTATAATCAATTTAAATAACGATAAATATAAAAATATCACAAATCCAACCTAATTCTCTGAATATTACAATCGGGGGAATTTTTTCATAATTATATACCTCCTCGCTCAGAAAATTAAGATTCTCTCTCTGATACTGTAACAAAGCCATCTGCTGGTCAGAGAGCCGCCCACCATCATTATTATACCTGTGATGCATAACACCTCTCAATTATCAGTAGACTCTCTAAATTAAAAAAAATGCCAATTCCCATAAGTATTACAAAATAATTAATGTTACCATAAGATATCAAGTTAAATTGAGGATTAATGAGGTAGCCTGATACCTTAATCCTTCTAAAGAGCTTGATGGTTGAAGGGGAGAATACAATGACTTCAAAACATCTGGCTGGGATTCCAATGTGTTGTATTGGTGTACATTACCTGCGAATGTCACCTACTTGATTAATCATATAATGAACTGCCCTGAACTTAATATGGTACAAAGTTGAATTATAAATAACTTGCATATTAATTATAGATCTCATATATGCATTACATCACTAACGAAAATGGCATTAAAAGTTTTGAGTACCAAAAGTAGGATTGCATTAACTCACGACTTACTTCATTCTTAGGCAATATAACTTACCAATATAGACACTCATGAAAGAACCAGCAAGGATAGCTTCAGCCACCATGATGATCCTGAAAATTGAAAATGCTAAGAAAAAGTCAGCAAAGAGTATCAATTGATTCAATCATGGCCTCATCAGATTTGTAGGTTAATATACGATGATTAAGGACGGAGCAAGTTAGACAAACACATATATTCACGTTTCCTACAGTGGAAAGGAATTTACCTGAGAATCATAGGAATTGGAAGAATTCTAATATTTGGCTCCCACACCATGATAAGTAGCATCACCCCAGTACCTACAAAATGAATTTCTCTTTTTGTTGAATGTCAATAAACAAATAAAAATGCAGTTTCACTAGCCTTTTGAAGAAGCAAATTTAATTTCACAAAGGTTAACTGAAAACCCTGTTATAGTTTCTCACGAAAACTAGCCCTTAGAGTCTCCTGATTGTTACTTTTAAAATTTAAATATTCATTCCCTATCTAAAGAAGCAGAAAAACTTAAAAATAAATATGCATACCATATGAGATACTGGCAAAGGGTAGGCGAACAATATGCTTCAACCTTTGACTGAAAATATAGTAACCCTACATAAAGGAAATCAATGTTATAATCTTTTCCCTATAGGCTATAAGAACATCTTTTGTGAGTCATCCCAGTGATGACCATAGATGCCAGCCCCCAAAGATGATATTTTGTTGAGCCAAAGTGAAACTTTTGTACTAACAGCCAATATAGTTTAAAATCTTGAAAAATCCATCTATATCCTTTTCAGAATGATTTCATTTATATGTTTTCAAAGTGCGGTAGGTAAGAATCTTTCCCTCAAAGGTGATAAAGCCAAAAGGAGTAAAGGGAAATATAAACACATGCAATATTCAGTATGAATCACACCCATCGATAACAAGGAGACCATCAATAACAAGGAGACGTGACATTATTAGAGTGGTCTATCAGTGAAAACAAAATGCTAAAGTTTGAAGGATATTACCTGTAATCTAATTTTCTGTACTTGGTAAACCATATATTGCTGGAAGATACCTGCAAGAAACATAATCTTACAAAAGTTGCCTTGAAAAAGGATAACAGGACGCTAAATAGACTGGAAGTACATGTCATCATTAGATCAACCCAAGCATAAAGAACAATAATATACCAGTGATGATCAATAAAGCGATGTCACATGTACAGAGTATCTGTAATGTTAAATATTTCTCAGACTGGAATACCCATGGAGCTCCAATAGCCAATGCAGCATAACCTGACTAAAGTTGTAGACAATCAAGCCAAGTTTTACACACACGAAAACAAGAAAGAACAAGAGTGTTTAGAAATCTTTAATATTTTATTGAAAAAACAAGAAAGGATACTTGCCAAAAGTAAACAATACAAAATGCTAACGATGATGCTTGTACGCTTCCGGTGCCCACATAAAGGAGCTTCATTTGATATATCAAGAAATCTGTAGAAAAAGAGGAGATAAATCATGAGCATTACAGGCTAATATAGTAATATATATGTATCAACTGTGAAACTGTGTTATATACAGAACCAACAAAACTTCCTATAACACTATGCAATACCCCAATCCCAATTCGAAATTCATGGCTTGAGATTGATTTACACTAAAGTCCCAGTAGCAATCAAACTGAGCTCAAATTTCACTATTAAATCACAAATTTCACACGTTCAATCGAACACAGAAACACAATATCGAATTAGGTTATGCAATTTCAACCAAACCTACTCTCTGGAGACGATTAAAAGAACCTCATACACCGATTAAGAAAACAAAGTCCTGAATTATGAATGCTAATATGCACACAAACGATTAATCGTCAAACGAGATGTTTAATTCCGTACACTATTGCAATTCAGCACAACCCGACTGTCTAATACACTAGAGACACAAAAGTAAATCACAAAACCCATCGACTATTCGATTAACACAATCGTAACTTCGTGATCAGCATTATAACGAAAACGTCCAATCTATGCTATACTTACAGATAATTGTCATCGGGAGATGCAGAATTGGAAGCAGCGAGTCGGTCCGAAGACATGATCTTTGAATATTAAATTAGGGTTTGCAGATTTTCCACTCGGGTCAATTCGAATAAGAAGGTGTAAGTTTGCAGTAAATTATCCGGTGATTTCAGACTACTGACAACGAAGAAGTTGATCGCGAAACAGACATCGGAGCACAATCATTCAGGAATCAAACGGGTTTTATTCGGGTCAAGATGGCCCGATTCAACGCGTGATTTCGGTTCTTCAGATCCTCGAAGATCAGTTGTTAACAATCACCCCAAATCGCTTCACAAAGCTTACTGTTTAGAGTTTTAATTTATCATGTCTATCTTAAACGGGTTGCGCCATCAAAGCCTATTTTCACACCAAGTTAGGAAAATAACGATATTTACTAGTCGAGTCGAGACGAGTAAATATTTACTCGTGTTTGCTTTGTTTCTAAATTGATTCGAGATGATTTGTTCGTTTACAATCAAGTCAAAAATAAAACAAGATTTTTTTAGTTTTAAATTTTCATACGAGCTTTAAGCAGGCGATGAATGATCTTGACAACCCATAATATTGATATAATAAAAGTCATATGGTATAGTGTGCCACACAATCTAAATTTACAAATAGAGCTAATGAAGATGTTGGGTCTTGAGTTTTTATGCTCTAAACGACAGTCATATTTTATAAAATAATCATGTTTATAAATACAATCCGGGTTAAATACTATCATTTAATGGCTTAGGGCTTGACGTTTAGATTTAATGTTGAATTTTTTTATTAGGTTGATTGTTTAGTGTGTATAAATATAACTTGTATATCTATATATAGTGGACCAAACATGATAGAATAGTATGTATAAAGTTATAAATATAACTGTATATTTGTATATTTGTGTGTGTATTATTAAATATATAAAATTAAAATTAAAAAGAATTCGAGCAGAACCAAACCGAGCGGACTTTTGCTCGTGCTTGACTTGTTTACAAACCGAACCAAACTGATCGGCTCATTTACATCCGAGGGGTAAATCAAACGAGCATTTTCCAAGCAAATTTCGAGTGACGTTGAACATTTGAACAACCTTGCACCAACTAACTTGGCACACATATAACCACTTTAAAGACTCTCAAAGGTTGAAAAAATGTGAAAAATACCAACGTCGAAATGTTGTTTCATGCATAGTTTTAGGGGGTGTTTGTTTTTTTAAAAAACCTCTTCCCCACCTCTTCATCTGCATGCACGCAGACACGAGAAAAGGTTTTTACTTCGCAGAGTGTTTGTTTTCTGGAAGACGTTTCATTAAAAAACGTCTTCCTGACGTCTGCACGGAGAAGATGTGGAACAAGGTCTTTTGAACTCTTCACAACCTCTTATCCCTTTCTTCTTTCATTTGAACCCTAACACCCTCCACCTCTCCACTCTACCCACCTCCCCGCTCTACCCACCGCCTCACTCTCGCCGCCCCACCCCATCGTGTTTTGTAACACCCGGTTATTTTTTTTTGTAAAAGACATGATATAAAGAATAAAAGAAAGAAAGACAATTAAGTCCAAGTGGAGGGACTAAAAGTGTAAAAAGGACAAAAATATTTGAAAAGTTGGTGTAAAGGTAGGCATGGCCGCCCACCCTCACTTCACATCACCATTGCTTCGGTTTTAGAGAGAGAGAGAGCAGGAGAGAACTCTCGGCTAGTGAAAGAAGAAGAAGAAGTGAACGAATTCAAGGTAAGAATTCGTGGTTTTTATGTGTTTATGATGGGCTTTATCCTGATTATGTGTTTATGTGCGTATGGGTTGTGTTTGTGCTCGGGTGTGTGTGTTTTTGGATGTTGTTTCTAGGTGTTTTGAACTCTTTGCAAGCGGGTTAAAAGGATGAACACCCAAGTTGCACCAGGTGAGTTCTAGACCCCGGTTTTTACTTGTTTTCAAACATCTTTGGGGCTGAAAATGTATTTAAATGATTTTCCAATGTTTGAGTATGTATGCCCGTATGTATTGTGCATGTTGTATGTGATTCTTGAACGCTCATAGGTTATTCATGTTTAGAATAGCCACATTAAGCTTTGAACAGATGGATTTGATGATTGGGTTGAAAACATACTGGAAACATGTTGAACAGAAGGTCCATGCACCTAGATAAGGCTCATGCGCCTGAAAATGCCTTAGAAAGAATTAAGTGTAATCCATGCGCCTAAACAGTAACCCATGTGCCTAAGATTACCTTAGAAATATTTAAGTACAGCCCATGTGCCTGAATAGTGGCCCATGCGCCTAGAAATGTTAGCCGGACGACTAAGTGTAGGGCCATACGCCCCAATAGTGCCCATGCGCCCAAGTGGCTCATGCGCCTAAGTGTCTATGCGTCCGAATAACCCATGCGCCTAAGTGTCCATATGCACAAATAGTGCCCATGCGCCTGAATAGTTCATGCGCCTAAAGTGAAAATGTCTAAGTGTTGGTTGATGCGCCTATATAGTGATGAAACGCCCGAATAGGGCTCATGCGCCCAAATAGTTCCCATGTGCCCAAATAGTTCCCATGCGCCTAAGCACTTAGAAAATTTTACAGAATATTCTAGGAGTCTGTGCTTTAGGGTTTTGACCGAGGTTGACTAAGGGCTTATTAATGATGATGTTTCATGCATGATATGATTACTTATGATTGTTCCTTATTATTGTTATTTCTATTATTATTATTACTTATAGTATGTGACTTTACGTGGTATGTTATTATCGTAATGTAAAGTATATCGTAATAATAAAGTGAAAGAGAAATAAAGAAAAGAAGAGGAACATTAATGAAAATGTTAACAAGTTTTGCAAGCTTACAGGAGGTACACGACCGTGCTGTCGTTAGCTCAACTGTGCTGCGGGTTAGCTACCCTATTATGCACACAGGGTCAATCAATTGAGATTGGCAGGACCTTTGCAGCGTGCCCTGGGTGATTGGGTTGGCCTTGTACATAGTACACTTAACCCTTTCGAGGGATACAGTTGACCCTTTTGGGGGATATAGTTGACCCTTTCGAGGGATACAGTTAACCCTTTCGGGGGATATAGTTGACCCTTTCGAGGGATACAGTTGACCCTTTCGAGGGATATAGATGGCCCATCACCCATTTTCCATCACGCATATAGTTGGGGTATTGCTCACTGGTCCATACAGAAAGTGAAACATAAAGATAACAGTATACAGAACAGACAAGGCATACAGTAAAGAGAACGAACAATATTTGTTCATATAGTTGATGCGTGCTCGCATACACAGTACAGAGTTGTATTTTACAGAAAAGAGTATTTTCGTATACAACATATAGAAAGTATTTTATTACTTATAAAACTAGAGCTCACTCAGCAACGCTGACTTTTATACATTTTCAGTTGGCAGGTAATTATTGCTGAGGATGGCACGAGGGTGAAGCTACTCGGCAGGGAAAGTCTTACATCCATTCGTATTTTATGTTGCTGTTGTTTTGTAATGCAGTAAAACAATTCTTTTGTAATCAGTTAATCGATGATGTATTGCTCAACAACAGTGGTTTAAATGAAATGAATGGCTTTTGATAAATTATTTCCACTGCTTAAGTTTGTTTAATCAAAATGTTTAATGTTTTAACTGCTATGATTGACCAACTGTGAGGTTTTTGGGAATGGGGCCTTACATCTTTCTTGTAAGCATCGTACACGTTTACACCTGCATTCCACATAGACTTTAAGTCATCGATCAAAGGAGACAAATAAACATCAATATCATTACCAGGTTGCCTCAGACCTTGGATCAACAAGGACATCATAATGTACTTTCATTTCATGCATAAGCATGGTGGTAGATTGTATATGCATAAAAGAACTGGCCACATACTATGACGACTACTCATTTTTCCAAAAGGTTTGATTCCATCTGAACTAAGTCCAAAACGTATATTTCGGATCTCGTCCCCAAACTCTGGATATATGTTATTGATTCTTCTCCACTGAGACGAGTCTGCAACATGCCTTAGTTTTCCATCGTTTGTACGCTCATCTGAATACCAACGTAATAATTTGCTTCTTTTTCATTTGAAAATAATCGTTTTAGTCTCGGTATAATAGGAAAGTACCCTAACATTTTAGCCGGTGGTCCATTTTTTGTCACATCATCATCAACTTCATATGTTTCTTTCTTACGCTTATACCTCGACACACCATATGTAACACATTTATGTTCCTTTTCGAACTCATTTCTATACAATATACAATCATTTGGACATGCATGTATTCTTTCAACTTCTAATCCCATTGGACACATCAATTTTTTAGCTTGATATGTTGAGATTGATAGCTCGTTATCTTCAGGAAGCATGTCATGCATAACCACTAATAAACTTGTGAAACTTTTATCACTCCATCCGTTGTTTGACTTTAAGTTAAACAACTTTAATACGACACTAAGCTTCGAGAAATTTTTACAGCCGGGATATAACGGTTTCTCAGCATCATCAAATAAATATTGTAATTTTTCTTTATCACCATCCTTAATATTTTGGTCTAAATCATCTACCATGTCATTTAAGTTGTCATTGTTGTTATTTATATATGAATCTTTGTTCTCCGTAGTATCATTGTGTAAATCAAGCGACGATGTGCGACGATCAATAAGTGATTCACCATGCATTGACCAACAAGAGTATCTAGGCATAAAACCATGTTTAAACAAATGATACTCTATGTCTTTAATATCCTTAAACCTTTTAAAATTTTTACAAAGTGAACAAGGACAACTAATCGATTCATTTCCCTTATTCACTCGATCAGCTTTGGCCACCATAAGAAAACTTTGAACTCCTTTTGTATATATTGAGCTAGAACGTTCGATCTTGTAGATCCAAACTTTACGATACATTTGAAAATAATATGTATGTATATATGGGTGTGTGTATATATTACATATGTATTATTGTATAAATATAATACAAATATATGCAAAATATATGTGTGTATACTGAAAATCAAATATATATTCTAAAATTAAATTAAATGATTATATATATACATATAAATATAACTAAAATATTAAAACTCACTAACCTTATAAAATCTTGAAGAACCTCTTATTAAAACTTAGTACGTTTCTTGATCAAATATATGGTGGTGATGATTATAAAGACTTGAATCACTAAAACAAAACATCATATAAATTATATCATTAATAAAACAATTTAAAATAATCAAAATTTAAAAAGAAAATACAATATACTAACGTACCATAATATTGTTCTCATTTGAGAATAACAAAGATGATTAATACAAAATTGTTGAATAATTGATTGAAGCTAAGTTTGAAATCAATATGAGATGTAAACACAGAGAGAGAAGTTAAAAAGAGGAGTTTGAGGTTGAAGACGATAGTTTGAAATGTTAACGTTATTCTGATTAAAAAAAGAAGCTTTATTAGGGCGGTTTGGGGGGAACTCGCCCTAAAAATGATAAAAAATCGCCCCAAAAAATAAAATGAATTTTATAGGGCGGTTTTATGACAGAACCGCCCAAAAAAAGCTTTATTAGGGCGGTTTGGGGGGAATCCGCTCTAAAAAATGTTAGAAACCGCCCAAAAAAATAATATGGATTTTATAGGGCAGTTTTATGACAGAACCGCCCCAAAATATCTAAAACCCGCCCTAACAACTAAGTTCCAGATGCATTTTTTGTAAGGCCCCGTTCCCGGGACGCTTACAGCTGGATTCTCATCGCACGTAAAACATATAATTACATTCGTATTTCATAAAATTGCAGCGGAAAACTAAAACAATCTTTAATGTCCATGTAAATGCTTTTGCAAGTTAATACAACATTCATTACAAAACAGCTTGTTCGCATTACAATGCAAAAACATTAATCAAAAGAATGCCATCCCCAAAAGAGCCGAGTAGCCGCCCGTGCCATCCTTAGAAATCATTACCTGCCAACTGAAAACACATAAAAGTTAGCGTTGCTGAGTGAGTTCTAGTTTTATAATAAGACATACTTTTCTATCGTTAAAACCGTTCTTTATTTTCTTTCGAATCATATTGCGCTTTACATTCCTTCGTAACCATGCAATATACATACACATTGATAATATAATTATTATCTTCCATTTATACAGTTCGTCCTCCCGAGTCTGTTGCGACAACAGGGTTCGCTCACCTCATTAGCAATCCCAACGATTGCACGCTATCCGAGTCTGTTGCAACCATAGGGTTGCTCACCTCATTGCCAATCTCAATGATAGCACCCTATCCGAGTCTCTTGCAACCATAGGGTTGCTCACCTCATGGCAACTTCATGATAGCACGCTATCCGAGTCTGTTGCAACCATAGGGGTGCTCACCTCATAGCAATCTCAATGATTGCACACTATCCGAGTTTGTTGCAACCATTGGGGTGCTGACCTCATAGCAATCTCAATGATTGCATACTATCCGAGTCTGTTGCAACGACAGGGTTGCTCACCTCATATATGTGCTTGCAAGCCTTTCCTTCGTTCATTCATCGTTCAATAATGCATGCATTCTTACTTCATATTCCTCTTTCATTATCTTTCACTTTACGTTACATAATACTTCATTTCATTCATAAACATGACACGTAAAGTCACAGGAAAGATAAACATACGTCATAATAAGGAATATATCATACATAATCATCATCATTATACAGGGCAACATCATACATACCTAACATGCATAAACATGCAACATCATCTCCGCCCAACAAGCTCTCTAAGGTCTCAATAGTCATCTTACATGCTCTTACGGGAACCTTTACGTCAAAACTTACATCTGCAGTTTCCCCCGAAAGTCAGAAGTCAAACTATACTTTCTTCGGGTGCAACAGCCCTATTCAGGCGTATGGACACCCTTCAGTCGCATGGTCTCCATGCGACTGAACACCATGCGAATGAACCAATGCGGATGAACACTCATGCGAATGAACACCCAGTCGTGCGAATGGACAATGCGGATGAGCCTCATGCGAATAGGACTAATACGGATGAGCAGTTATGCGACTGGACCTCCAATCGCATGACCTCCATGCCACTGGCCTTTCAATCGTGCGAATGGACCTTCAATCATGCGAATGGACCCCAATCGCACCCTATTCGGCCGTATGGCCTCCATTCGGCCTCTAGTCGGTCGCTTAGCCCTAGCTGATGCAGAATGCAGTTCATCCCAACTGCAGCCGAGGGTTTTCGGCCTCCAAACTCATCTCAACCCATTTTAAGCCCAAATCGACCATCCTAAACCTTAGGGATGCATACCACAACACCATTCAATCACACACAAGCTCACAATCAAGACTCAAACGCATCATACGCATACATACACACACACAAACGGGTCAAACTTACACACACTCAAAAACCCGATTTTCAGATGTGTTCCAGCCCCAAATCATTCAAAAACTTTTAAAAGAGGGGTCCTAGAACTCACACAAACGACCATAACGAGTTGAGCTTCCATTTGACTCGCTTCTCAATAATTTTGGCTACTCGAACCAACCCGTACCAACACTTTTTCCTCTTTTCTTCCTTTCTCTCTTCTTCTCTCTTTTCTTGGCTTAAATATTGGTGTGGGGAGAGGGTAAGGGTTGCCCTCTCCTTTAAATACTCCCGCTTCCCCGACTTTCTCTCGTTGGCGAGTTTGGTCCCTCGACTTTGGACTTTATTTCTTTTCTTCTTTCATCGGCTTCAAAATAAA
>BJCM01236346.1:0-21109 GCA_018326385.1 Flaveria bidentis
CTTGAAGACAGATTTCTTCCGAAGACTTTTAACAACATGCTTTATCAGATGTACTTTTCCATAAAGCTGGACCCCTTTCCGCTGCAACTCTGTAAAGTCACCAACTTACATGAGTTGGTGAAAAGGTCCATGCTTTTGGCAACTGTACATTGAGTTCTTGAGTCTGTAACTTTCTACTTCATGTACTTTATCCTTTTTGTAATATATTAGGATGTGAGCTATGGCATGTCATAGTCACAAGTTAAAAGGCAATCTGCCATTTGACTCTACAATTGATTTTGTGTTGTGTATAGTCAATTGTATCCAGCTGGCCTTCAAAGTATGGCCGGCTGTAGGATGTATTATAAGTATCTCATGTTCTTGTAACTTTCTTTTATGCTTTGTAACACTTGTAATAGAACTTGAGAAAGCAATATACTGCAATCTTGAAAACCATCTTCTTGTGTATCTTGTTCTCTTGTTCTGTCTCTTACTTACTTGTGTTATTAGTATCATCTATTGTGGTTAATCCAGTTTCACTGTTTGATTAAGTTAAGTTACTCTCCTCTTTGTGTTGTTGTGTTGTAAGTGACCATCCTTCAACGGTCCTGCAATATTATTAGTATTCAATGTTATTATTAATGATAGAGGAAAATAAGAAAACTAGTATGATGAGACTTACAATTTTGTCACGTCTTATCTTAATTTTTCTTGATTATAGATATATAGATAGACAAACAGACAGACCGATAGTCTAGAAACTCATTTATTAATAAAATTTCAGTTAGTAATAAACACCAAAAATTACAGTATGATATTTTAACATAAAGTGATTAAAATTTTATATACATAATAGTTCAAGAAACAAGTTTATTTTTAAATATTCATTTTATGATCTTTTATAAAAAATATTTTATATAAAATCGTTTTTATTAGAATTTGGTTTGTAATATTCTGGTTTTTTATAAGACTGCTATTAGAAAATTTCACATATTTATAATTTTTTATGACCTATTTATAATATATTTCGTTTCAAAAAGGTTTAGTGTTTTAGAATGATAGTTTGATTTTAAATTTTTTTATTATTAATATTTTAATAAAAAGATGTGTTTTTTTTAATTTTCTTAATAAAATCTATTTTTAAAATGATAGTTTGCTTTTAAAAAGTCTAAATAAGAGATATACATGTAACAATTAATAAAATTGATTTTTAATAAAAGAGAGAAATTAGTTTGAGTGTTTAAATTACTATAATACCCTTTTCAGTGGGTAAAATGATATGAGGATGTCCATAGAAATGACAAGTGGTAAAAAAATGGGTTTAAAGAATAACAAGTGACAAAATAAACATTCTTTTATTAGATACAATAGATTAAGGATAAAGTGCACCTATGGGCTCTAAATTTTGCCCGAAAGATATTGTAACCGTCCCTTAAGTCACCAATAGCACGTCACATGCACGTGAGCAGTTTGTGACGACGCGTGTAATACTATGACCAGCGCATTCACTACCGTTTGGTGGTGGGTGGCACTCCTTTGGACTAGCAACAATGTTAGAAAATGCTATGTGAGTATTAGCCTCATTGTCTCAAACATGTTGGCTTGAAGATTACTCTTGTTTAATGGCCATTTGATCAAAGTTTATATTTACAAAGAATATGCTATGAACATCTAATATCACCCCATATCTAGTTTCAAGCTCTTCGTCTTGGAAACAATTAAACAAACTCCTCTGCAAAGGGTTTTGGAGTGGTCATGCAAGGCAACCATCTTATTGCGTTACTTACTAAACCTTTAGCCCCCACACAACCTCTTTCAATATACGAGAGACAAGAGGTTTAGCATTTTAAAGATAGGAGAATTACAGATATCACCTTCTAAACTAGTAGAATAACATATTTCTTAACACACAATTTCTCAATGCACAATATAAAATGCTCTACAAGTATGGTTTAAGAAAATATGTAATTTGACAAGTAAAAGGATAATACCCTAAAGATAAATGATAGACCATAAAGATAAATGATAGACGAAGAGGTGATGGAAGTTATTATAATGCTTAAATATTTTTATTAATTTTTTGTAAATGTAACAAATCTTTAAAATACTAAATAAAAGGGCAAACAATAATGTAGTACGAGCGAAATATAGGTTCAATGAGCAGATCTGTAATCTTCACCAAACCACATGGACAAAAGATATAATTTACACTGATACTATTATCAGTAATTAAATAACAATACTAATAGTTGGAAGACTTTTAAAAATAAAAATGCATAAAGAAAACCACCAATATAATTGCCAGCAATAGTGTAAGTTGAAAGGGAAGGGAAGAAGAATAATTCTTCACCTTTATTGCTCCCACGAAAAAAAATTGGACAAATGCAGAAATCCAGTTAAAAACTTTACATGTATCATCCATAACAACTACAAGAACAATAACTTAGAAAATAGTTTTGAATGAAAATGATCATCAACTTTTTGCTCTTAAATATCACCTTCTAGATCTGTATTCTGTTTTTCCCGATTTTCCACACTCCCCAAACAATAAAAATCTGGCACCTCTACGCGGACCAACTGGGGTTCCGGGTTTCATCTGTACAAAATAAAGTTAACATAGTTTATCGATTGCAAAGAAGATTGATGCACACATTTACACCGTTTGAAGATTCCTTTTAGAGGTGGAAATTTTGACCTTAATATCCATAAGTGGGTTGATTCAAGTTATGTTTTATTTTTAACAGGTCAAATGGATAAAAAAAGATTACCTTAAGAGGAAACATGTCAAATAGGTAAGACAGATCAAAAGTAATACAAAGTACATATTATATATATAAAATCTTCTGAATCATTATGTTAAAGAGATTAGCCAAGCATTAGAATAATATAATTTATGTAATCATATTTCACAGACTAGTTATTAAAGTTTAAATATTTAATCAACATTTTGAATTAAAACCCAACCCACCCATTTTTCCACCTCTAATTGCCAAGAGAGTTTTAAGAATTTGCCTTTCCCCTGCGGTTAGGCTTGGTTTTGCTCCAACACAAACAACCAGCACCACCTGCTCCAGACTCGTATCCACTGCATAAAGAAAAGCAAAATGATGTTACCAATCTTAGCATAAAGTTGCAGGAAGCCTTGTATTTTGTTATTGCAGAGATATCATAAATCAATTTCTATCGTAGGGGACGAATTTTCATGCAGAAAGAAAGAAATGAATGGCAAATTGCCCATAAGAAACGTATTATACACTCAATTTCTATCTTAAAACAATTTCAAATGGGTTGAAAGTCACTGACAGTGTCATTTAATGCACAAAACCTCGTAAATCATTTTATGAAAAAGCATTAGTTTAGTTGTAAAACAGTATAACTTTTGCATTCACATTTGACACACTTATTATCTATAAAATATTTTAAAATAATTGAAAAAAAGTGTTTTGGGTCAACAAAATCAGACCCGTTTTTAATGCATTAATCAGCTGCCATCTAATTGGAAAGTATGTTCCCTAAAATAGAAATGGAGCGAAATAGGTGCAATTTGCCCAAACAAGAAGCCATATGGATCTTTGGTGTACTTGGTAACTAAATTGGCATCGTGCAACAAGCTTGGTGACATAGTAGTATGCTCCTTTGAAAAGGGCTTCCCGTCATTGATCTTCAAAAGATTGAGTTCACGGGTCAAATCATCTTCCCATTGCTGTTGTGATGTCTCCATTTGACCACTACTTCCACCATCTTGAGGTAAAACTTGATTCCTTTCGGGCTTCAACCGTTGCAATGATCCGGGGGTGCCTTTTTCTGCAGTTTGTAACCATGCTGTTTCTAACCTTTGCTCATGTATGATAGATTCTATTCTTTGAATTGGATTTCCACTCTTTGTCCCTCTTAATGCTTCTTGATTGGAACAATTGTCCATTGAAGTTGACTCCATCTCCCTTTGAGTCAAACCATGTGTGGGTTCCCCATTAATTTGGTTTGGTTTATTAGTCCCGTCATCCGTTAGTAATACAATTCTAACCTCTATATTGCGACGAAGAACAATCTCAAATGAGTTTGTAATACTGCTAACAAACCTTTCAACTCTGCTTTTAATATCTTTATCCCTGAAGACAATGTAGGCAACAAGGACACCTGCAACATATATACATAATATTATATATTATTTAGGCCAATGCGTGCATGATCAAATTTGATGGCTTTTCAACTAAAAATCTGTGTACTTCTATTTACTGATGAACAGGTTGATTTGGGTTACCATTTATCTCAAAGGATCAAATTGGTAAAACAAAATTTGGCTAAAAAAAGTCAATTGTAGTCGTAAAATCAGTTATATTAAATTATAGATCACTATTGTGATGAGGTTTATTCGAACATATTGAATCCATTAAGTACATACAAAATAAGGACAAAAAAAATTTGCCCAATTTGATCCATTACCCAACCTGCCCAGTTCGCTACCTCCTTCATAATGATCTAGGAATGCATATTGTAGAACCAAAATCTGCAAAATCTTTCTTATTTGGTTAGTAAATCAGCATAAAACATATGGGCAATTTATTTGCTAGATGTTTGAAGGTAGCATTAGTGTTAGAGATAATAGATAGATAACAGATGTTGGTATGAAGGCTTTTCTGTTCAAATTTCAATATATGAAATGTACGACGTGAAAATACAAAATCAGATTCCATACGGCCTTTACCCCATTATATTTCATGACATAATTGAAGTTTTAAGGTCTAAACATGGGTACTAAAATAATTTAGCAGTTTAGTAATACCAGGTTTTGATTTATGTTATTAGTTTAATAGGAAGTATGAACAAGAATGTTCAAACATAAACTAAAGCCAGAGGTGGCAAGTTTGACCCATTTAGATTTTAGATAAATTTGGGTTGACTTGGGTTATGTTATATCTCTAATATGTAAAACTGGTATTACATAAAAAAGGTTGAAAGAGAAGTGGTCAAAGTCTCCCAAAATGTATGTTTGATGCATAAAACCTTGTATATTATTTATTCAAAAAATATAAATAATGCAATTTTTGTAATCATATTGAAAATATTAAACGTATACAAAAATATCCGAAAAAGTGTTTCAAGTCAACCCAAAGCAAAACGTACAAATATTTACCATGCTACTCCACTCAATAGTGACCTCTGATATAAACTGAAGTGCATAAAAATTAATGACTACCTTTATCTTCAGAAACAGACATAAGAGTCCCATAAGTATGTAGGAGCTGCCTGAGGGTTTTAGAATGGCACTTATCAATGCAACGGGCCCAAATTTCATCCAATATGTTTGAATTGGTATTTCCGAGTATGACATCATCATGATGTGAGACAGATGGACCATCCCCATTGATGAGTTGCCTCATTGGTAAAAGTGCATCTTCTGGGCTGTTGCTTAAATTTGTATGATTGGGTTTAACAGGAGTAGACTTCTGATGTGTATATTGCTGAGTATCCGGTTTCTGTTTCTGGAAATAAATATCTTTAAAGGTAGCAGATAGGTCATCATCAGTTGTTCTGGAGCTTTGTCTTCTTCCGCTTCCTAAAGGAGTAGGATCTGCCGAAGGGACACAACCAAGCTGTAAAAGGGTTGCTGTGAACCATGTTGACCGTTCACTAGAAACTCTTAATTGTTTTTCTGCCTCAGAAAGAAGTTTCAAAGCCTGCTTTAATCTCTCCACTTCAGCTTCTGTCACTGGACAATAATTTACAACAATTACTAGTAATAATTAGCATGTTATAAATATACATAAAGCGCCATCAAGAACGGTTACAGTTTAATACCAGTTATCGAGCATATACAGTGCCATTTATCTAATCTAATTAACAAGCTGAAGTAATCTTGTAGCTGCATTATCTTATATACACAGCTGGGTGGTTACATAATAACAGCTTGCAATTTCAACCCTTATATCTGACACCAGATTGATTTTGGCTTTATCTTAATGCTAACGGATTACATGGTCAAATTTAGTAATGATACCAAAAAGAAAACAGGTTTAGTGGGTTGAAAGTAGCCCATGACATAATCTTCTAATTGTTTTTACAAAAATAAATATGGATCTACATTAGTTCTTTTAATCATATTTAATTATTTATAGAATAAAAAAGAGAAAAATGTTGATGGGTTTGGACTTTAAGCCATCCTAAAACCTTACCCATTTAACTGGTTACCCGACATGCCCTTCTTGCCACCAATAGCAGACATAAGATAATGACAGAAGAAAACACTTCGATAAAGGAAATCATAGCATAGACTTCCAAAAGTTCTTTTTCGTAGAAAAGTTGATGTTGCACAAAATTACTAATTTAAAGCTCTTACTACTAAATTATCTAAACAAAAAAAGTTGAGAACTTACAGCTTCTACCATCAAAGAATGAGTCACCATATCCGGCTTCAACCACTTGGTATGTTCCAGCAATGATATCCATAATAAGTGTAGCCATTTGAGACATCAAAACCATAGGATCAACTCCCAAATCCATTAATTCTCTGGCTCTTTTCACTGTTTCTGCTGTGTTTGATGACATTGCTAACTCCAGAAGCTTCAATAACTTCTCATCAGAGACAACTCCCACCTACAGTAGCTCCAAAGAGCAATAAAAGGTGAAATTAGAAGCTTAAAGCATAGCTTACATTGGGGTGTTGATGCATAAATCATAGCACCTCTTATTTTATTCAAATAATACATTATTAGTAAAATTATAAATTTTGTAATCATATTTGACACACTAACTATTTATTAAAAGATTTGACAAAACGTGTTTTGGTTCAACCATCTGTTTCATACAAAAACAATATTTGTTTTACGTGTTACCCAACCCATCCGTTTCACCATCACTAATTCCCTATTTACAATAAGAAAATTAGCTTAACTACTATATATGACAAGTTCAGGAAACTCACAAGTTCATTCACCAAATCAGTAGTGATCCTTTTTCCTAATAAACTCAACTGATCCAACATAGTTTCTGCATCCCGAAGTGAACCCTCTACATTCAGAGCGATCAAATCTAACGCATCTGACTCAACATCCAAATTCTCCGCTTCTGAGATTTTCTTCAACCTTTTAACTATGTCGCTATCTTTAATTTTGTTGAAAATATATTTTTGGCACCGCGACAAAACAGAACGCGGTACATTATCAAGATCAGTAGTTATAAAGATGAATACAACACCTGGAGGTGGTTCTTCAAGAAACTTTTGGAATGCCAACCACAATTTAGAAGGCAATAAGTGACATTCATCAATAACATACACATCATGCCTAATAAAGGTTGAAGTAGAACCCATCTGCAGTTTCTTCATCAAAAATCGAACTTTATCAATCCCTTTCTTATTAGAGCCATCCATTTCAGTAATGACTCGACTCTTGCCTGAAATAAATGCAGCACATTCTGTGCAAACCCCACAAGGCCTCATGTCTCCGGTGGCGAGGCAATTCAGGGCAGCAGCAAAGACCCTTGCTGTTGATGTTTTTCCAGTACCACGGGGACCTTGAAATAGATATATCGGAGCAATTCTTCCTCTAATTATAGAATTTACAAGGGATAGGACCACAACATTCTGGTCAACTATATCTTCAAAGAACATTGGCCTATACTTATAGCTAAAGCAGTTAATATTATCAACAAGAGATGAAGGAGAATCCCCTTCTATTTCCCCATTTATAGCTACAAGCTCCAACCCTTCTTGACTTTTGTAGCTTGTAGACCATCTCCTTCCATCTAATCGACTCAGCGCTTCCAAATCAAGCTCACCATGATTGGTTGAAAGCTCGTCATCTGTCCCAATAGATGAACGATCTCTGCTTTCATCCCCATTTGTAAGCAATGGAACATGAGAAGTTTTGTGAGTGAGCCTCTTCTTCTTATAGGCACCCATTGATGATCTATGGTGTCGTCTATGATAATTGGTTTGGCTCCCACACAAGATGCTGCTTCCTTTTCTTCTTAGTGTATCAGAAAATGATGGAGAATAACAACTACCACAAACACCACGCTTCGGAGTACTTCTCTTGGAGGACGACCAGTAACAAGGAATCCCACATCCCTGGCGACCTGGCAAACCCAATTGATCATCTTCCTCGTCTTCATCATACGTTCCATCATTCAAAGATCCAGTTGCTCCATCCCACGATCCAACTGTGCTTGGATTCCTAACCCAATATTTATTATTGATTGAACTTGTGGACAAAGCTGGTGTGCTATAACAGTAAGACGAATCATCTTTCCTACTACTACCTCGCACCAATTTAGCCGATTGGAACCTAGACAACAAAGGGGATGTCACTGAAGTCCCTTTAACAGCCACATCATCACAATTAACATCATCATATTGATCTACTAAGCTAAGTCGTCTCTGCAATTCAAGTTTTAAAGCAGCAGACGAATGCATCATGTTCTTTTGCTTCTTCTTCTTCATCATCGAACCCCTCCTAATCAGTGATGCTGTGTGATTAGTACCATCTTTACAAGTATCAAACACCTTCAAAGACGACGAAAGTGCATACCTGTGATCATCAGCGGCATCACTCTTCAAATCCCCATCGTTTCGGGCATCACTCAAGCTATCATCAACACTCTCCTCCCCATCACCGATTCCATCATCTGCATTGCTCCTTTGCTGGCGCCTTGACCCCGTCACAGAAGCACTCCTCTCACTCTCCGATCTCTGCGTCCTCCAATTATACAAAAACACCTTCTTCTCCTTCCTCCTGCTACTACCATCATTACCACCACCACCACTAGCATTAACATTGCTGTTGCAGTTAAAATTGTTCTCAGCGGTTTCTTCTAGACTGTAAGTAGAACTGTTTCTGTAATGGTGATTGTAATGGTTGTTGGGGGCGGTGGTGATGGAGGAAGAAGCATCTCCGGCGAGCGGAGCAGCGGCGGTGGTGGATCTAGAAGAAGTGAGCGGCGAGCGCCAAGAGGAAGTGGTACCGGGATCTCGTAGCGCACGAGCAGCTTTCCTAATCTGAGTTAACTCCTTCTTGAGATGCAGATTGCTGGGATCAACAAGAGTACCACTGTAACTGCTGCTTCGATTTGCAGACATTGATGAGTTTGCAGAAGATCAGAGCAGATGATAGTGAATGTGAAAGTTACAGATCTGACAGATTTGCATGAAGCTAGAGATTAGAAGAATGTAGGATTGGGGTAAATTAGGGTTTGGGGAAATGGGTTTGAAATTGAAGAGGGAAAAGAGTGGTTTTCATCAAAAGATTGAATTGGATTGAAGTGGTAAAACTAAAAGCTTGAACTTGTTTGGGTTCTTGCTTCAAAAAGATTCTGCCTTTTTTGTTCCCGATTCACCTCGCTTTTTGTCCGACTGTTGTTTCTTCTTTTTTTTCATATATTTTTACAATTACAATTCAATTATTGGTTGCATTGCATCCTCAAAATTATGACAACCTAATTAATGTTACCGATTTTCTTTTATGATCCATAAATAACTACCTTTTTTTTCTTTTTCCATTCAATCATCCAATGGATCACTTTGAACATGAGTTTGTAAGTTTGAACTTGGTAAGTTTCATTTGCCTGGTTGAAACATAAAATGAAACTTGAAGACCTTGCGTGGAAAAACTAGTATAATTGCTCATTTTATATATTTACATTGTAATGTTTGTTATCTTTTCATGGTCCATGGTTCTTTAATAATATTTGTCGTTTAAAACAGAAAAAAAAATCTTTATCAGTTTTCAAATACTTTCATCATGTTGTCACCTATAATATGAGATTCTTGAATAAAATTTTGATTTTAAACTATAAGGGTTAAAATATAATGTCATAAGGATTTTTATGATTACTAAGAAGTTTTTAGTTAAAAATGACACATGACATCCTCATTTAAGGGTTATGAGTTTTAACTTTCTTAAAGGCATAAATACCCTAATAATGGGATTTGACGATCAAGTTGAAACGCTCCTCATGTCATAGAATAGAATTATGCCATATACATCTTAAAAAAGTCGTTACAAGAGGTGTCGATGTAGAATAAATGAGCATATTCTAATTTTTAAGTCAATCTGTGTACAACAATCCATATTTTATATGTGTGAATGACATGCATGAGAGAGGAAGTTGTATAGAACGAGATACATG
Source organism: Flaveria bidentis (assembly GCA_018326385.1). Lineage (NCBI taxonomy): Eukaryota > Viridiplantae > Streptophyta > Magnoliopsida > Asterales > Asteraceae > Flaveria > Flaveria bidentis. Next base: position 10,105 of record BJCM01236346.1, read on the forward strand.
GAGAAAAAAGAATATATTGTTAGAGTGAGATGCAATTTTTTAAAAAAGAGAAAGCCTATTTAATTTTACAATGTGTCATTTACGGATAGATTAAAGCCTGATACATTAGTACCCTCTACATGTCCTCTAATCAAATATGATGTAGTTTAGGCTATGTTACTAAATTTACATCATATCATTGTGGCCATATATGGATGGCTTGTGACAATCATATAGTTTTTACTAACTTAAGTATCGGGTGAATACCTTAGCTGGCTCAGATGGTTTTGTTAGGATTTGAAAATAGTCTTCTTATTTATTTTTTTATGAATCAAAACTGAAAATGTTGTTTGTTATTTTTACAACAAAATATCTGCAGTCTACGAACCACATTTATAGAAGATGATATGGACCAAACCTCTGTAATCTTCAATAAGAAGAGTGTTTGTTTTTTTAACATCTACGGGCTACTAAAATCAATTGGCGGTAGTATACAGCGGTGTTGGACAGTGGTGGTGATGGTAGATGGTGAGAGGTGGCGGACGGTGGGTGGTGGGCGGATGACGGCTGGTGGGTGGTGGCAGACGATGGCTGGTGGGTGGTGGCAGACGACGGCTGGTGGGTGGTGGCGAACGACGGCTGGTGGGTGGTGGCGGATGGCGAACGGTGGGTGGTGGTGGACGGCGAACGGTGGGTGGTAGAGGGACGACGAACGGTGGGTGGTGGCGGACGACGGCTAGTGGGGGTGGCGAACGACAAGTGGGGGTGGCGAACGACAGGTGGCGGTGGAGCCGAACGGTGGGTGGAGGCGGACGTTGTGTGGAGGCGAACATTGGGTGGTAGAGGACGTTGGGTGGTGGAGGTGGGCAGTGGTGGTGGTGGTGGCGGTGGAGCCGAACGGTGGGTGGAGGCGGACGTTGTGTGGAGGCGAACGTTGGGTGGTAGAGGACGTTGGGTGGTGGAGGTGGACGGTGGTGGTGGTGGTGGCGGTGGACGGTGGAGGTGAACATGGATGGTGGTGGATGATAGTGTTTAATCCTCTACGGAATTTAAAAGTAGTTGTGCCACTCTGTACCATGCAGACTTCGCGCATATTTTTTTTTAATAAAAACTCTTCCAAAAAACAAACAATCTGCAGACATCAAAATCTGAAAAACAAACTTAGACTACGCTAGTATTGATGATGATGTTGTCGCTAATAATAAAGTTCTAGGAAGTTAGAGATCATGCGCAATAGAAGCAGGATTCAAAGTAAAGATATGCTGAAAAATATGACAATTTAGTTTACTTTTATTTTAACTCTATTGATTTTTTTCTCTTTCAAAGAATCTTACCTTGATTGTAGTTGTAGGAAGTATATAAACTCAATTATATTCAAAACCCCTAATTTGACATTATTCCAAGTTTAGTTGAATTGGGTGATTTTAAGTTATTTTTCTAGAGTACTTATTGTTTTTCTATCAAACTATATTTTGAGTTGATTAAGTTCTTTCGCTACATCAAACTATGTTTCAATCAATTAACTAATTAGGTTATTAGTTAAGCATGAATCTAGTCTAGCACTTTGAAGTAGTGGACGACTAGCAGGATGCTTCCCTCCAAAGATATCCACAACAAGAAATGTATCTTAAGTCGATGCTAGTCAATCACCCCTATGCGTCAACATGGATGTAGTTGGCCTTAAGAAATCATTTTAAAAGTAGTAGTAGTATATGTTCGCAAGTGAATAGAAGAACACTCGAAATTCCCTAAATAAAAAAAAGACTTAACTTACCTTAACACTTTGAGAATTTAGAGTAATGTTCTCACTAGAAGCGTGTGCTTAGACCTTACTAGATCGAATTTTCTGTCGGATTCTCCTAAGTCATGATTGCTCAAATACAAGGTGATGATAATAAGGAGACAATATTGATTTGGAAATCTCAAGTAGTCCTTTACAAAAAAGAAACAACCAGATGCTTATCAAACATGTTAGACATTTAAATATGGCAAAGAGTTTTGTAATATGAACAATACTTCTCTAAGTACTTAAAAGAGGGACTTTAATTGAACATGTGTCTCGAGAGACCAAGATACCAATATGTAGTTTTATGATGAACTATAGTCACATGAAGCACACATATCCTAACAAATCTTATTATACGATCACATCGTTAAAGTAGTTTAATATAAAAACATGTACAAACAATGTGTGTTAGCCGATACATAGGTTTTTTTTAATTATAAGTGCACCATTTTTATGTGAAATGATAAAATAAAAACAATACACATCATCTTCGATTCATCCCAGAATAAACCACAATCACAAAGCAATTTCATAACACACTAAGATAATTTACCGTTCACATACGATGTTGACACTCTTTGAATATTTATAATGTACATAGTAAACAGAAACATATATTGAGCATTTATTTGCTTATCAATGTTGTCAGCATTGATAAAGTATGAAATTGCTGCGCAATTTGCAACTTACCCAGATCTTCAATTATGAAATTACGCTCCAAATCTTTTGTTAGCTCTTCACAAGCACAAAACTTCTTTTATTTGCTTGTAATCTTCGCATTGTCACGCTTGCAATTGTGTATACCCTATCTTTGGATCTGATATTTAGTTAAAATGTTTGAACTTGAAGCAATTAGTTTGAAAAATTAGCTTTAGATTCACTGACTTAAGATTAATGAAATCTTCACCTTTTAGTCGGCTGCTCCTTAAATGATCATAATATCAACAAAAACTAATGATATAACCATAAGATCATGGGAATTTGTGATTTTGTACTAACCCTTTAAAGTAATTCCTTTGAGCTTTCTATAAGGTCAGCACAACTTTTCTTGTTGACCCAAATGTTGTTTTCAGCTTTTTGTCTTGTTTCATGTTGGTCCCACCGTACAACTTAGCTATAAGGTCACTTATGACAAACACTAATTGTTATCGAGTGGTGTCTTCCAATACCAAACTAAGTATTGACCATACAAATAAAGCGAACATCAATTAATTATTTAAGAGACCAACTCACGGATCTATTTATTTAGTCATAAACTACATCATATGTTTATAAATGAACTTGGAAAATTATCACTTAAGAGAGTCCGTAAAACCTTGTTACCGTAAAGAAAGATAAATATGGTTTTACAAATAATTTATTCAAAAAGATCAGGTTTAGAAAAGAATATACTCAAACATGTATAGATGATTTTAGGATATAATGTTTTCTAAATATTCAAAAGCTTTAAAGATCAAAACAGATCCAAAGATCTAAACGACTATTAAAAAAAATCAAAACATATTTAAACAAATAAATAAAACAAAGATCAAAATAAATTTAAATAATTTACGAACAATTCTAAACAAAGATCCAAACAACTTTAAACAAACACCTAAACAACTCCCACTCTCCTAGGATCCAAACACCTACTTAGAAAGATTAAATGGATTTAAGCAAATTGCCAAACAAATGTAAACAATATTGAAAATCTAAAGAGATAAGAATGGGTGAAATGTAGCATATTGAACTTATAGTTGAATTCTCTTTTAACTAAACTCATATAAAACCTGATAGGACATAAAGAGTAGTGTAAGTTTGTTATTAAAGAAAAGTAAAAGGGTAGTCAATCTGAAGCCAAAGTTTGTCAAAAATTGCATATTAATCAACAAAAGTTGAACAATAAATACACACGGGCGCAAGTGAAAGTCAGCCAAAGTGTAGAACATTAGGTTCACATTAGTCCCAATTGGTTACGGTTGCCATGATTAGGAAGAAAACAATAAATCGTCCAAAGGAACCTCATAATTTTATTATACAGATTTTTTAAAAATTAAAAGAAACAACTAGATCTTAAAGAAATACATGGGATATATTAGTTAGGGTGCGAGAAATGTATCTTACTTTTCTAACCATCTTTTAATTCTTTTCCTCCACGGATGTTACATGAATCATCTCTCAACCATCACTAAATGATAATATCTAACTCATCTTTTAAGTGTTGAAATAGATTTTTTAAACTCCTTAAACCTTTTTTAATTAATTTAAATTAATATAATCCTTATGGGATGCGAGGAGTGCATCTTTCTTTCCTAACCATCTTTCAACTCTTTCTATTCCACCGACGTGTCACATAGATCATCTCTAAATCATCCCTAAAATAGATTTTTTTAATTATCCTTAAACCTTGTTTTAATTAATTTAACTTAATGTAAACCATAAAGTAAATTTTATTTAATATTATATTTCCAAACAAATTCATAAGAAATTCAATATTAATTTAAAATTATAAATTTAAGGAAAATTAGTTTTTAATAATACAAACTATTGATTATTGGCTTGTATTAATCCTAAAAGTTTAACCAATATTAATTCCAACTTTTGATTTTATTACCAAAAACAGTCTCAATCTAGTTTTTGATGATATTATATGTGACGTTACTCATGATGTGGCATGTTACATGACATATTATATAATTAAAATAAAAAGTATAAATATATCACTCCACTTTACATCTCTTTGTTTTCAAGCTACTCAACCAGTGAAAAATAGTGCATTGAATAATTTCAGAAAATGATCTTTTATAATAAAAAATTATAACTATGTTATATGTCATGTCACGAGCCATGATGTGTGATATGTCATAAAAAACCAACGAAGTTAACGAATAATTAGACGGGGTATTATTAATAATAAAATTAAAAGTTAGGATTAATACCGGTCAAAATATGATTTGGAATTAATATTGGTCGGTAATCAATAGTTTGGATTATCAACATTGAATTATTTAAAATTTAATTTAAATACAATACAATTTCATTAACTAGAGAAACAGCTCTTGTAGTCTGGGTTGGTCTCGTCATCCGAGTCTTTAAGTTGTTGATGATATTGACTCGAATGGGATTTCTGATATTTAGATCATTGTGGGGGAGGTGACAAACAAAAGTTGAAGGAAGACATAACCCATTGAACCAAGAATATGTTTTCTTGCAAATTATGAGAAAATTATGGGAAGTTGGCATGAGACGACTGGTTGGGTTGGGAAGACGAGTTAACATTGAAGAAATGTTTGTTGAGTTGTCGTAGGCTTGATCCGACTTTTTCCCTCTCCTTTTTTAAATCCATGCAAAAATATTGTAAAGAAAGATACATAAGGATCGGATACAAACCTTTTTTTTCTTTCTAAAAACTGTGAGACCTTTTAGATTCTTACCATTTGGATGATTTGCTGAATTTTAAGGATATTATTGTCATTCAAATCACAAATGTGATTACAAAAAGATGACCATCAACAAACATAAGAACATCATCAATTATAGAACATCATCATCTAATTAGTTAGATTGAAGAACCTTTGATTAAAAACAAAGATCAAGAACTCACTTTTACAATTGTTTTTGGTTAAAATCAAACCTAAAGAGGAGAAGGAAGGCCTAATGATGGCGATAAACAAACTTACAATATCTACTATGTTTATTAGACTAAAGTAGCATGTTACTATAAAAACAACGCGTTAGTTTTAAGGCAAAACCTTAGTAGCACATCATGGGAAAACAACACATCATTGTCACAATTAGTGTAAAGTTTATTTAGTTTCTCTTAAGTGTTGTTTTGGTATTCGTAAAGGGGTGCTGTTTTGGCATCTATGAAGTGCTATTTTAATAAATGCTACTTTTCATTATGAAGTGTTGGTTTTGGAATTATACAGTGCTATTTTAACATTATGAAGTGCTATTTTAATTGTTTTTAGAAAATGTTATTTTAAAAAATTATATATAACAATGTTATACATATATTAAAGTTAAAAAAACCTTGATTTTTTGTTGTAAATTTTTAAAAAAATAATAATAAAACATATAAAAGTTATTCTGTTTTTAAGAAATTGGTTGAACTAGTAAGAAAAAGTCAACATAAAAAGTTTAATCTCATTTAGTGTTTACGTTGTATTTTTGTAACTAATTTAGCACCATTTATTAATATTCTTTTATTCTCAATATATTTTAAGGTAATTGAATACTAATGACTTTGAATAATCTTAATCCATTTAATCTAACACAAAAAAGTTATGTCTTATGGTGTTTAGGTAACACAGTGTTGTGCCAAAACCATCCCCCTTAGATGGTTATGTAAAAAATAAGTTGGGTTAAATGTGTATTTATTCTTTAAACATTTAAATTCCATGTGTAGCTATCGAGTTGTCGAACCCCCAAAACCCATATTTTATCGAACCCGATAGGGATGGGGCGGTGCTCCTAGTGGGGTGCCAACGGCCTCGGCCTCGAATCAAGGCCACTCTACTTAGCCTTAGGATGAAACTGATTATAAAGTTATAGAAGATAAAATGTTTTAGTAGAAATTTCATTAGAAGCAATATTTTGAGAATCTAACTGGATATTAAACTGGTCGTATTACCCTTCCACATAAGTTCGATTGGTTGGGCCGCTAATGGATTCGAGTTTTGTTTCAAATGAACAAAGGTTGAACCCCTGAAGGACTTTTTTCAATCTCAAAATAACAAGTGTGTGTTATAAATCAATAATAAAATAATTATAGAGTAGAAGCCTATGATTATTGATATGATATCTACTGTGTGTGTATTATTGTGGGTTTATATAATTGAATGCTAAGATGAATGATAAGTGTTTGTTTGATTGATAATTTTTCAAAAGCTTACAAAGGATTAGGGTATACGATTATTTATAGCCTATGTACATACTATATACATTTACAAAGATACACTTATGCAAAAACAAATTACATAATTAATCCTAAGTCTATAAGCCGTTAACTATGGATGATGACTGTTCGCTATGAATAATAGACTGTGTATGTATGTTATCTGCTATGAACACTTGTGATGTTCCATGTGTCGTTGTCTGTTGTGGAATGTTTATCCGCTCCCACTGTGGATAGTTCATCAGCTATGGACTTGACATGCGTTGTGTGTTTGCTCATTCGCTGTCTACACGTGGACATCATTCTTCATCCGCTGCTCACTGAAAGTCATCCGCTGTGGACTTTCTTCATCCACTGTGGACGCTTAGCAAAAATCTCTTTTATCTATAAAATTTGAAAAAGAAATTTAATCTCTAATTAGTGTTTGATATGGATGTAAATGATGTTTGCATGTTAGTAAATGATTGTTTGAACGTTAGAACACATTTGATTAATTATGACAAACATTATCCTTTAGTGCACTTGTTTGAGTCTAACAACCGGATTTAATAACCCAAATGACTTCATAAAAAATATAATGCGTACTTAAATATGGAAAATAAAATTGATGACAATCTTAAGAAGTTTTAAACTTGAGGTGACGAAGCTATAATTGTTTATTATGTTTGGGTGGGTAATGAATAGTGGATTTAAAGGTGATGAGCGAGTATTGAAACATTATTATAAGTTATGTTTCAAAGAGAAATTATAATATTACTATTTCATACAATCATCAGGTCTTGACAACATGTGCTGACAATTTTTTTGTTTCGACTAGTCGTTCATTAAAATATTGATTGCAAGTGTCATTGGAAAATGCATAAAACAAGTGGGTGCATTGGGTTTCTTTTAAAACAGAATCCCTTTAAAGTTTAAACACTCATCATAATAGTCCTACCTTCCTACTCTCATTGATCCATTGCTATATATCAATTAGAATTACCTATATGCTAATGATTAACTATAATAGAAATAAATAGCGACGCATGACTGGTGTTTATTAAATGGGCGGGACCCATTATGTTGTCGCAACCTGATCCTCCTTTAGAGAAAGAAGTAAGCAAGTTGATGTTTATAAGAGAAATTCAGAGAGAAAGACTAGCTAGGGTTTGGTGGTTTTGCCAAGTAGAATTAATTGTCACCGCCCCTGCCGGCTAACAGTAGTAAGAATAAGGTTTCAAGTGTGTGTGTGTGTATATATATATATATATATATATGTATATATATATATATATAGTTATATATATAGTGGCGCATGAACAAAAGGCATGGCATGCAATGTACTCTTGTTTATCGCATATATATGGTTTACAAGTGCATAGTGCACCGACCTATCGCCGCTTCATTAGGCCAACTCCTTATCTTACTTGTTGTGAGAGAAAGTTAGAAATTGACTTTGGGATTTGGTGGGTTGATGCTCATCTGAGATATATATATATATGGACGTTGAGGGTGCATGGTGGTTTGTCATTCTTGATGAATACCCAGCCCTCCTCTAAGGCATGTCCTGATTTTAATTGAGCTTATGTCCAGATGAGACGCTGCTTCTTAAGTTAGGCAACTCATTATTGTACATCATTCTTCCTTCACTCAATTAGTAATGTATTGTATTATCGCATTACACTCATGACTTATGTTACATCAACACGGTGATGTTACCAAAAAAGGTTTTTGTCGTTTGACATGACAACCTTTCTAGCTTGTAGCCACTATGGATCACCATTCTCTAAAACCAATTATTTTTTATATAATTTGCACCATTAAATAACAATATTGACAAGTCATGCAACATGCAACGTCGAATACAACTAGTTTTATATAGTATGAGGCATTTTCTTTCACATATTACACTTTTAACATACGTTATGAATTGAAAAACATAATTTAGTGCTTAAATTAATATGATTCACATTTAAACATATAGCCAGAAACTTCTAAAAACCATAACCCATGACGATGTTACTAAAACTAATCAATATTCATATGAACTTGAACAAAAAAAGGCTATTGCACATGGTGATAAAACAAAAACCAAACTAAATATCAGACGGACAATCTAATGTTGAACTTTAACAAAAATCATCAATCTTTCACCATATATAATATACTTAATCCGGGCCCCAATGTCGTTATAAAACTAGAAAATCTAAAGAGTTACGCAATATGAAGTTTTTATATTCATGGTGTTACTAAACCTAAAGTCGAGCCTGTGTGGTGGTGCAAGTTGGGCATTTGTAGTGTTTGATATGCTCAGCTTTTGTAGGTGTAACTTTAACACATTTCCCATATGACCATCCTTCACAAATTTCTATCAAAACCAATACTCATCACTTATATAATTATCACCAGAAGCTTCATAAAGGGTTCCTCCCTGTTCATCATCTTCTTCCTCACCACTCTCGTTTTCATATTTGGGTGGTGGAGTCATCTTTACTTATTTTGGGAGATATTAAGATGATGCCCTTGACTAATAAAATTAGCAACAAAAAGGAAATTGTTGAAACATGACACCATGGTAAAATAAACACATTGGGTGACATGTTAATGAACAAGGTATAATTTTAGTATGCTTTGAATGGTTAGGGTATTGTTTTTTCCAAACACATTTTATTCGATAAAATGTATTAGTTTTATACCTTAGTGTGTCTGAGTACGATTACAAAAAAATATATTAGTTAATAACAATGATACAAATAGTTAAATAAAATTATTTAGAAGATATTATCACTAAGAGTAACACAGAAAACTTGTGAATTGTTACACCTATTTCCATTTGAGCTATTTAGTGTGACCTTGTCATTAAAGACAAACCCAAGTCTGGAAGTTTATAATTAATGAGTCAAAATTAACACCTCTAGAAAAAGCTATTGAAATTGAATGAAATGAAACTTTTCTAGGTCTCATAATTTTCCTACTTGACTTGCTTATACTGCCACTATTTTGAATTTCCACCCGATCCTTAGGGTTTGTAATTGCTTCAAACACACTTTCAAATATAGTAAGAAGATCATTTATCATGTAGAAGAGACTTTTTCTATAAATATCTGTTAGAACCTAAAGGATCATACATGCCAATTCAAGTGGTGGTTGATGGTTGCTCTACTGGAATTCTCCCCAAGTCCAAGAAGATAGGTGGAAGAAGAATCTACATAAAGTAGAGACAAGTGTCGGCTATCCACATTTGTTTATGCAGATGACCATTAAACAAATGCTGACAAGTATTTGTTCATCCGCATTTACAAATGTGGACAACCGAACAAATGCTGATAAGTATTTGTACATCCGTATTTACTAATGTGGATGTTCAGCAACAAATGCGCATAAGTGTTTGTTCATCAGCATGTGTCGATACTGATGACCAAACACCAACGTTGAAGAACAAAAAGAAATGCTAATGAAGATAAAGACATCGACATTAGTTAATGCGGGTGAACAAAAGAAAATATTGATAAGGCTTTTGTATTTAGACTAGTTTCCTGATGTATAGTACATGGATATTTTAGTCATTTTGTAAAGGCCTTTTGTCAGCCTATAAATAGAATAGAAAACCCTACTTTTGGGTATCCTTAGACAATCAGAATATTTTAGAATCTTCGATAGTCGTATGTTTCAGTGGTATCTTGTTATCGTATTTTGCTAAACCCTAGCATTCATTGTAATTTTTCACCATCATTAATACAAAACATCTATGAGTATTTCTAGTATTCAATGATCTGTGATTATATAATTCCACAATATAATTACTGACTTAATCATCATATTCGATGCTAGTTGATTCATATCAATTGAGAATATCATTCTCACCACCTGTAGGATCGTTGAAGGGTGTAAATTACAACACAACAACACAAAGAGGAGATTAACTAAACTTTAATCAAACAGTAAACTGGATTAACCAAGTTGAGATACTAAGAACACAAGTAATGCAAGAGATAGAACATAAAGAACAGAAGTGTATGGTTTTCAAGAATGCAGTATATTGCTTTCTCTATGTTCTATTACAAGTGTTACAAAGCATATTTTGGAAAGATACAAGAACATGAGATACTTATATTACATCCTACAACCGGCTATACTTTGAAAGCCAGCTGGATACAATTGACTAGACACAAACAAAATCAATTGTAGAGTCAAAAGGCAGATTGCCTTTTGTCTTGTGACTATGACATGCCATAGCTCACATCCTTATCTATTACAAATAGGATAAAGTACATAAAGTAGAAAGTACAGACTCAAGACCTCAATGTACAGTTGCTAAAAGCATGGACCTTTTCACCAACTCATGTAAGTTGGTGACTTGCAGAGATGCAGCGGAAAGGTATCCA
>BJCM01236347.1:0-13852 GCA_018326385.1 Flaveria bidentis
CCTAAGGATTGGTTTGGTTGTAACATATACCGTATGCGCTGTGTGGATCTTGCTACGCTATGTGGTTCTTCTGTGTGGATCTTTCATTACACCATTAATCCTGGTAATGGGACCTAAGGATTGGCTTGGTTGTAACATACACCGTATGCGCTGTGTGGATCTTGCTACGCTATGTGGAACTTATTTACGCTATGAGTTGCCTTCCTTACGGCCATTAGTTCCTGTGTGGGACCGATGGTTAGGTTTGGCCGTATCTAATTATAACTTGTAAAACCGCTTACATAAAAATGTAATTGCGGTAACCCATATTACTTTTCGTGTTGCTTTATTTAATTTATTTGCTACTTAAAACCTGCGTAGCTCACTAACAATTTTGTTGACCATTTTGAGCATATCTTTTCAGGTGATCATGATAACTAAAGATCTAGGAGTGCTGCCTTGTAGAGGAGACCCTAGGATGCATTTTTGAGACTAAATATTTTTGGCCAAACTTACGTTTGTAATCATTGTTGTAGTCTGATTTATACTTGCATGTTGACACTTGTTCCCGGGTTGTGGGAAATTAAACAATGTCATACTAATTACTAATGTGATCATTTATATGGTATGCTTATGGCTATGTTGTCGTGAATATTGACTAAACGCGACACAAGTCTCCATTTGTGCTCGGGTGTCGTCATGACACGCTTGTCATCATATTTATTTTGCTTCTCTATCGTATACCATGTGTTATGACGATCCCGTCTCGTTACATCTCCGTGTTTCTGCTTTAGCGGGGGTGTGACAGCAGTGGTGGTGGTTGTGGTAGAGGTGGTGGTTGTGGCAAAAGATGTAATCAAAGTAAACCTCGGCCTTTTACTCTTTTTGCCATAGGGTTGAGCCATTCTTTTCTTCCTGGAGCCCTTTCCAATAGGCACCCCCCCTTAGCTACTAGGCTGGTCGGGGATGTATGTAGGATCAGTAACATCAGTAGCAGTACCCCTCAACTCAGCCTGGTGTCCTCCAACCGCCTCTATCCCTTTGTCGGTGGCCACGACCAGCTCCCGACGGTCTATACCAGAGGCTCATCATCTGACTCTTCATCTTCATCTATGAGAAAGTTCGGGTGGATAGCAGCCTACTCAGATCCACCTAGAGTAGAAGAAATACTAGGTAGAGGTGGTGAAGATATAGTAGAAGTGTCGGTGGCACGTGAAGAATTGGGATCTGCATCTCCCCCACCTTGACCGTCATCATGGTCATCATCATCGTCGTCGTCTTCGTTTGTGGCTGCCATGATGGGCTCAATATCAGAATCATTGTCATCGTGATGCCACTTCTTATGAGAGGGCACCACGTAATCCTCATAGGCCAGATGGCCAAACAGTCTACTGACCAGGGGCTTCACCTGCTTCCCCCAGTACACTTTCATCCAACCCAGTGTCGTATCATCCATCACTTCTAGCGTAACCGCATCATCCTTCTCCTTAGGCAGCAAAGGAAGCTTCTCATTGATGATCATTTTCAGAAACCATGGATACATGCAGAAGCCTTTCTTGCATTTGGCCTCTATGTTCTCTATCATATATGAGAAGAGCATGTGGAGAAACTGAATGGGTGATTAAGTACCAGTGCAACGTATGCATTCTGGATTTGGTCAAACATCTCATCAAATCCCCCACGCATGGAGGCTATGCACTTGAAGATCATGTGTGCCAAATACTTGAACTGAGGGCACATGTTGCTCTTGTTCAGTACGCCGACATTGATGTCACCAGCGTACTTGATCCTCAAAAAAGCATCCATGAATAGTTAGTGGATGTAGCTTGGTTGGATGTGCTCCGTCTTCCCCTAGATCCAAGACCCTCCTCAGGTCGTCTACAATGATCACAATGTCTTGTCCAAAGATAGAGCTTCGGATAAGGTAAGGCTCAATCAATCGCTCAAATGAGGCACCTTCCCAAAAAGCCTGCTGAATAGATCTGTATGGAGTGCATGGGGTAGAAATGGCCTTGTAGATCCTTGATCTACGCAGGAAGGCAATAATCCCAGTGAACTTAGAAACGTTCCGAGATGTAGCATCCATATGAGCACAGATGTGGTGATTAGTGCTTATAGTCCATCTCTTAGCCATATTGTTGTAACACAAGAAACATATACATTAGAGATGTGTATCGGAGATGACACTTGAAACTTAAACTGTTTTAGATCAATTTGGTTCAATCATGCGATTGAACCATACGACTGAGTTCAGTCGTGCGATTGAGCCTATGGCTGAGTTCAGTCGTGCGATTGAGCTTGCGACTGAACTTAGTCGTGTGTTAAGCCATGCGGTTGAGTTAGTCGTGCGACTAAGTCACCGAATGATTCAATCATGCAATTGAATCGTGTGCCTGGCTCAATCGTGCGACTGAGGTTCATTCAGAGTGTCCATTTGCATATGACTCTGTTCGACACTCCGACCTCGAATCTTGGTCAAATCTTGATGTTAGACGTCGTGTTTAGACTCATTAGATTCGCAGGGACTCTAAATATCACTTAATGTCCTTAATATCAACGATTATGTCCTTTTAAGTGGTCTATTTGAAGACTTATTCTTATTTCTTGATTTTAATTGATTTAGGTCATTAGGGTTTGATTACACCGGTCATGATGGTCGATTTCGGTCTCACTTTTCCTGTAGATGAATGAGTAATCAGTTAGGAACACAATCGGCAAGTAATCTAGGTAAAATGGAATTTGGGCAGAATGTCTACGTATGAGAGAAGTATGAATAATTTGAAGTGTAAGGCCCCGTTCCCAGGAGGCTTACAGCTGGCAAATCATCACTCATAAAACATATAATTACATTTAACTTTCATAAAAAATCACAGCGGAACATTAAAATAACTTTTTCATTATAAATGCTTTTGCAAAATAATTCAACATTCGTTACACAATTTCATTTGTTCGCATTGCAATGCAAAAACATTAACAAAAGAATTCCATCCAAATGCCAAGTAGCTGCCCTACGCCATCCTCAGCAATGCTCACCTGCCAACTGGAAAATGCATAAAAAGTCAGCGCTGCTGAGTGAGTTCTAGTTTTAATATGAAAATACATTACATTCATTAAAATCATTCTTTTCTTTTGCATGTGATCACACATCATACATACATATAGATAATATCATTATTATCTTCATCATTCATTCATTAACTTTCGTTCATTCATGCTTTCTTACTTTCATTCATACGTTTATCATTACATCTTTTCATTACGTCAAAACCATAATATTTACCCTTCCACCATGCATAAAGCTGGTACTGGGCCGAAGAAACACAACCACAACATCATCAAATCATGAACAAAGTCCATAATCATACCATAACATTATCATTCACACAATCACCATACGGGTAAAAAAACCCAGCTTTATAAAAACATACATTCATGCATTTCCAGTCCCAAAATCTGCTAAAAACATGTAAAAGAGGGGTTCTAGAACTCACCTTTGCATCTCGTGAGTATGGTTTCTTCCAAACTCGTTTGCAATTAAGCTCAACCACCTAGAAACCCACTAAAAACATACCCGAACACATACGAACACACATAAGCATAAACTCGAGGATATGACCAGTCAAGAACATCATCAAACCATGATTTCTTACCTTGAATTCGAATTCTTTCTTGTTCTTCCTTCAAGACTGAGAGTTCTTTGTTCTCTTCCCTTCTTTCTCTAAAAATATCCGAGAATTTGTGTGTGGAGAGGGTGATGGGCGGCCATGCCACCTTTATCACCAACTTTTCAAAGACTTTGTCCTTTTTGTCACTTTTAACCCCTAGACTTGGGCTTTATTTCTTTTCCTTCTTTTTCTTCACTTTATTCTTCTTTCTTGACTTTAAAAAAAAATAACCGGGTGTTACAAGTCCACCCCCCTTATATAGGTTTCGTCCTCGGAAACCTGTTATTCCTCAAAGAATCATGGGTAATGCTGTCTTATCTCCTCTTCAGTCTCCCACGTAGAATCGGATCCCTTCATGTGCTTCCACTATACACACATAAGAGGAACCACTTTATTCCTCAGCCTTTTCTCTTTTCGATCAATGATTGCCACTAGTTGCTCCATATAATTGAGCCGTTCATCTACTTCGATATCCTCTAGTGGAACAATCACATCTTCATCTGTTATACACTTTCTCAAATGAGATACATGGAATGTCGGGTGAATTCCACTTAAATCATCTCGTAACTCTAATCTATAGGTCACCTCTCCTACTCTAGAAATGATTCGGAAAGGCCCAATATACCTTGGGCTCAACTTTCCCTGCTTTCTGAATCGGATGATCCCCTTCCAAGGTAAGACCTTTAACATCACCCGGTCACCCACCTTAAACTCAATCGGTCTGCGTCATTTATCAGCTTACGAATCCTGTCTATCTTTGGCTGTCCTCATGAAGGCTTTGATCTTTTCAAGCTTCTCAGTTGTAGCCTCGATTACCTCGACACTTCCTAACTCCTTCTGACCAATATCACCCCAACAGACGGGTGTTCTACATCTCTTGTCGTATAGCATCTCATAAGGGGCATACCAATGCTGGCATGATAACTGTCGTTATAAGAGAACTCAACTAATGGTAGGTGGTCATCCCAACTTCCTCCAAAATCAATAACACATGCCCGAAGCATGTCCTCCAATGTCTGAATGGTCCTCTCTGACTAACCATCCGTCTGGGGATGATAAGTCGTGCTGATGTTTAACCTCGTCCCTATAGCATCGTGAAATTTCTTCCAAAATTTGGATGTAAACCGGGTGTCACGGTCAGACACAATCGACACCGGTACACCATGACGAGTTATAATCTCCTTAATGAAAAGATCCGCCAACCTCTCAAATGAATATGTCTCGCGGATCGGTAGGAAGTGAGCACTCTTCGTCAAACGGTCAACTATCACCCATATGGCATCATACCCTTTCGGGGTACGCGGCAGCTTCGTAATAAAATCCATGGTGATGTGCTCCCACTTCCACTCCAGTATATCCAAAGGTTGGATCTTCCTATACGGCTTCTGATGCTCGGCCTTTACTTGTAGACAAGTAAGGCTTTTACCCGCATACTCCACCACGTCGCGCTTCATACATGGCCACCAATAGTCTCTTCATGTCTTGGTACATCTTTGTAGCCCCGGGATGAATAGAATATCAAGTCTTGTGAGCTTCATCCATGATCTTCATACGTAGATCCCAAAACAAGGAATCCACACTCGTCCAAATCGGGTTCTAACACCAAGCGTATTTTCACCCAATTCCGCAACCAGACCTCTCATTATTTCAGAGTTAAGATGATCATCTTTCAACGCTTCATCATGTAACTCCTTGACTTGCTTCATCACATCAGAGGTCATGATTAATTGGTACACTTTCACCCGAATCAGCTCGGGTCTCTCCTTCCGGCTAAAGGCATCCGCCACCACATTGGCTTTGCTCGGATGGTAATGGATCTCGCAGTCATAATCCTTTATAAGCTCCAACCATCGTCTCTGTCTCATGTATAGGTCCTTTTGCTCAAAAAAGTACTTCAAGCTCTTGTGGTCAGTGAATATGGTGCACTTCGTCCCGTAAAGATAGTGCCTCCAAATCTTTAACGCAAAGACCACGGTTGCTAGCTCCAAGTCATGAGTAGGATAACTGACCTCATGAACCTTTAACTATCGGGATGCATAGGCTATAACCTTCCCCCTTTGCATTAACACACACCCTAACCTCGAGTAGGAAGCATCAGAATAAACCACCAGGTCTTCACTTCCATCGGGTAATGACAGAACACGAGCATGAGTAAATCTCTCCTTCAATTCTTCGAACGCCTTCTCTTGAGCTTGACCCCATACAAACTTCACATCCTTTCGGGTCAACTTAGTTAGTGGAGAAGCGATCTTAGAGAAGTCTTGGATAAATCTTCTATAGTAGCCCGTCAAACCCAAGAAACTACGAATCTCGGATGGTGTCTTTGGAGACTTCCATTGCATCACCGCCTCCACCTTTGTCGGGTCCACCATGATCCCGTTAGGATTTACCACATGACCCAAGAATTGAGCCTCGCGCAACCAGAATGCGCACTTGGTGAACTTGGCGTACAACTTCTCCTTTCTCAACATCTTCAAAACCTCCCGAATGTGACCGGCATGCTCAATATCTTTCTTCGAATAAATCAGAATATCATCAATGAACACAATCACTGATTTATCCAACATCGGCCGACACACTCGATTCATCAAATCCATAAAAGCAGCTGGCGCGTTGGTCAAACCAAAAGACATAACAAGGAACGTGTGCGAAAAGCTGTTTTAGGGACATCCTGCTCTTTCACCTTCAGCTGATGGTAGCCCGATCGAAGATCTATCCTTGAGAACCAACTGGCACCTTGGAGCTGATCAAACAAATCATCAATCCTCGGTAAGGGGTATCGATTCTTTACGTCAACTTGTTCAACTCATGGTAATCTATACACATCCTCATACTACCGTCTTTCTTTTTCACGAACAGGACCGGAGCACCCCCAAGGAGAGATATTTGGTCTAATGAACCCCTTATCAAGCAGCTCTTGCAATTGCTCCATCAACTCTTTCATCTCAGTCAGAGCCAATCGGTACAGTGCCTTGGCAACAGGTTGGGCACCTGGTATCAAATCAATCTAAAACTCAATCTCTAGGTTAGGTGGCACTCATGGTAAGTCTTTGGGAAACACATCTGGAAAGTCACACACAACCAGGACATCGGATAGTTGTGGTGTTGGTGTTTCCACATCCTTCACATAATCCAATTAGGCGCTACATCCATGCCTCATACACTTTCCCGCCGCCACCATTAAGATTACTTTCGGGATCGTCGTGACCCGATCCCTATAAACCGTCACCATACTCCCGTCAGGCGCTGTCAACTGAATCATCTTCTTGCGACACACAATGTTCGCCTCAAAATCCGCTAGCCAATCCATCCCAAGAACCAAATCGAAACCACCTAAGGCCATTATGAATGGTCTAACCGGAAATTTATGACCTTTTAGTTCCAAGTCACAACCTTCTATTGCCTTAGAAATCCTGGTAGACTTACCTATGGTAGTTTCTACATCAAAGGGCGCATCAACACTCCTACTACTAACGGATAGTTTAGCACAGAAAGCAGTAGAAATAAAACTTTTACTAGCACCAAAATCGAATAACACAGAAGATAAAGTTTGGTTCACTAGAAACATACCGGACACAACATTAGGGTCCTTCCTAGCCTCCTCCTATGTCATCGTGAATGCCCTGGCACTCGCCCTTGGTCCTTCTCCTCCAGTCTTCTTCACCCAGAACCCTTAGCCCTCAGCTTCTTACAGTCTCTACTCATGTGGCCCTCCTCGCCACAATTGAAACATCAGACCGTACGATAGTCCCTTGCTATATGCCTCATCTTCCCACATTTGAAGCATAAGTTCGATCCCAGCGTACATTCACCGATATGCTCAATACCACATTTGCCACACTTCTTCGATCCTGCACCAGATATGACCACACGGTGGTCATCCACCCATGCCTTCTTATTACTCGTCGAGACACCGCCTTGACCAAATATTTTCCCACTCCAATTCAAGTCACCACCCCCTTTCCTGCTACCTTCGCTCACCACCACAGTCCTCTCATCATACAGCCTTCCTACCAAATCCACTGCCGACCTAAACGTGCTCGGTCGGGCAACGATCATGTGCCTGCGAATATCCGTTGGCAAGCCCTGAATATACCTTTTGATTTTTCGTGACAAGGGTGTCACTTGATCCGGCACCAGACGTGCCATTATTATTGAATTTGGTGGTATATTGTTGATGTGTCATGGTTCCCGCCTCCAGCTGCAGGAACTCCCTCTCAACTTTATCCATTTCTCTATGAGGACAGAACTCCTCAATCACCAACTTCTTTAGTTCCGACCATCTTATCCTCCTTATTGACCGACTACCCTCGGCATAGAATATATTGTCCCACGAGCACAGAGCCGAGTCCACAAATGAGTGGGCAACAAATTTTACCTTTTGATCCTCTCGACACTCGCTGATATTTAAAACAACTTCCATTTCTCACCCATCGGTGAGCAGCAGCAACAGTGCAGTTACCGTTAAAAGTAGGGGGCTTGCACCATTGAAATGCCCCGTAGTTACAGCCTCGTGCCGCCTTCGGCGTAGGCTCTTCTTCTTCCTCTTCCTCTTTGTCATCAGAGAAAATTGTTTCAGTCTCAGGTTGTCTCCTTTCGCCCATAGGTCTACTCCTTTCCTTTCTATCCCCATCTCTAACAGCCTTTATCACTTCGGTCACCACAGACGGTAGGATCGTCTGCATGACCTGATGCACTTCCTCCACAACCGCCTCCTTCACTGAGGCTCTCAGATTACCACTCTCATCTCCGCCCTCCGGATGATGGGTCTCGGGTTCTTCATGAACCACCTTTTCGACTCTAGGCCTTCCTCTCGTGACCCGTGGTTCAGCACCATGTCCACCACCACCACGCGAAGCTTTTGATGATCTACCACCGGCCATCCTCTAACTCACACTGAAAGATTCAAACACCAACACAGTCATTCAAGGGAACAGCTTAGTTATGTCAAGTATAGTAAGTCCCTAATTACAGTGGCCAGTTGTGATTAGCCACTTACTTTAATCTTCATACCCCAAGCATTACTTGTCCTGACTACATTAGTATCTAAATCTAGAAACGATACATAACCACATAACATGCGCACATAATACTGATTAACATTACGAAAATACCTTATGGCACGCAGCTAATCAGACTGGCGACCTTCCCTTTCCATCCCATTTTCAGTTTAAGTTTAGGTTTATTTTGAAAATCTACCCGTTTCACTTAAACTTTGGCTCTGATACCAACTTTGTAAGGCCCCGTTCCCGGGACGCTTACAGCTGGCAAATCATCGCTCATAAAACATATAATTACATTTAACTTTCATAAAATATCGCAGCGGAACATTAAAATAACTTTTTCATTATAAATGCTTTTGCGAAATAATACAACATTCGTTACAAAATTTCATTTGTTCGCATTACAATGAAAAAACATAACAAAAGAATGCCATCCAAATGCCAAGTAGCTACTCCGCGCCATCCTCAGCAATGCTCACCTGCCAACTGGAAAATGCATAAAAAGTCAGCGTTGCTGAGTGAGTTCTAGTTTTAATATGAAACATACATTACATTCATTAAACCATTCTTTTCTTTTGCATGCGATCACATATCATACGTACATATAGATAATATCATTATTATCTTCATCATTCATTCGTTATCTTTCGTTCATTCATGCTTTCTTACTTTCATTCATACGTTCATCATTACATCTTTTCATTCCATCAAAACCATAATATTTACCCTTCCGTCATGCATAAAGCTAGTACTGGGCCGAAGTCTATCATAGACCTTCCGTCATGGCGCACAGCAGCCTGGCCACAGTACCGAAGGTAAATTTCAGGTGTACCATTGTCATGTTCTATACCATTCCGTCATGCATAAATCTGGTACTAGGCCGAAGTCTATCATAGGCCTTCTATCATGGCGTACAGCAACCTAGCCACAGTACCAAAGGTAAGCAACAATGGTTCCATACAAATGGTCAATCACAAAGAAAAACCCCGATGTGCATCCTTCTGGGGTAGCTAACCCGCACACCCTTGGGCTAACACCCTACATTGGGGCGTGTCCCGACATACAAGGCTTGCAAGACTTTCTTTAGTTTCCATCACTCATTAATGCATGCATTCATTCATCATGTTCCTCTTTCATTATCTTCCACTTTACGTTACATAATACTTTGATTTCATTCATTAACGTTCCACGTAAAGCCAAGGGAAAATAATCATACATAATAAAAAGGAACATCATCATAAACAGTCAACAACATCGTACAGGGCATCATACATACATAACATACAACATACATACCATCATGCATAAGCATAACTCATATGTCATAACATGCCCATCATAACATCTATGACCTCAAAAAATCAATTTACATAACCCCCGAGAATCTTCCAAGTCAAAACCTAAATTTCACTTTTTCCCAAGAAGTCAGAAAATATTCTAAGTGTTCATCCGCATTTCCGTTCCTTCATTCGTATTTCTTTTACTTCATCCGCATTTCTTTTCCTTCATCCGCATTTCTTTTACTTCATTCGTATTTCTTTTCCTTCATCCGCATTTCTTTTACTTCATTCGCATTTCTTTTTCTTCATCCGCATTTCCCAATACTCATCCGCATTTCTCACACTTGGTCAATGTTCATCCGCATTGACTTTCATCCGCCTTTCTTCCCATACTCATCCGCATTTCTCCTACTTAATAGTTAATGCTCATCCGCATTAACTGTTCATCGCATTGACTTAACATTACTCATTCGCATTGACTTACTTAAGAGTTAATGCTCATCCGCATTAACTGTTCATCCGCATTGACTTTCCATTACTCATCCGCATTGACTTCTGCATACTTAGGCAGATTCTAAAACTTAAACATATGAGCCCTAAACATCAGGTCTCAGTTCCCTAGCACCATCTATCATGTTCTAAGCCTAAATTTCACATTCTAAGCCATAGAAACACAACCATAACATCATGATATCATGAACACAGTCCAGAATCAT
Source organism: Flaveria bidentis (assembly GCA_018326385.1). Classification (NCBI taxonomy): domain Eukaryota; kingdom Viridiplantae; phylum Streptophyta; class Magnoliopsida; order Asterales; family Asteraceae; genus Flaveria; species Flaveria bidentis. The sequence continues at coordinate 10,644 of BJCM01236347.1, forward strand.
ACCATAACATCATCATTCACACAATCAACAAACGGGTAAAAAATCCAGTTTTATAAAAACATACATTCATGCATTTCCAGCCCTAAAATCTACTATAAACATATAAAAGAGGGATTCTAGAACTCACCTTTGCATTTCTTGAGTATGGCTTCTTCCAAACTCATTTGCAATTAAGCTCAACCACCTAGAAACCTACTAAAAGCATACCCGAACATATACAAACACACATAAGCATAAACTCGAGGATATGACCAGTCAAGAACATCATCAAACCGTGAATTCTTACCTTGAATTTGAATTCTTTCTTGTTCTTCCTTGAAAACCGAGAGTTCTCTGCTCTCTTCCCTTCTCTCTCTAAAAATATCCGAGAATTTGTGTGTAGAGAGGGTGATGGGCGGCCATGCCACCTTTATCACCAACTTTTCAAATACTTTGTCAATTTTTTCACTTTTAACCCCTAGACTTGGGCTTTATTTCTTTTTCTTCTTTTTCTTCACTTTATTCTTCTTTCTTGACTTTAAAAAAATAACTGGGTTTTACATGAAGGGTGGTGAAAAATGCGACCGACTCACCCCTCTATTTATACTATTTTTATGTTCAGTCATGCGACTGGACCCATACGCATGCTTTAATCGTGTGATTAGGGTTTAGTCGTGCGACTGGCTTATACTTCTTTGTCCATTCGTACGATTGGTTCATTATGGTGATCCAATCGCATGGATGCCCCCATACTCATGGTCCAGTCGTGTGACTGGCTCATACTTATGGTCCAATCGTGCGATTGGCTCATACTTATTATCCAATTGTGCAATTGGCTCATACTCACAAACATTTAAACTTTTACCTTGTGATATTAAACATTATGAACACTGATCATCTCAAACATGACCCTTTTTTGAAGTTAAGACGATTTGATCACCTCAGACGTGATCCTTTTAATTTAAAAACGTTTAATCATCTCAGACGTGACCACTTTTAGTGAGTGATTCATAGATTAAATCTCGTTGTATAGTCCGAATTTTACCTAACAAAAGACTAGAAAAATAGAAAAACAACTTGAAAAAACAAAACAAGACATATTTTTATGTTTTTGATTAGAGATGGATTGAAATCTTTTAGAAAAACGTCTAACAGATTTTTCTTCCTGAACAGCACAACTTCAAATTAATTTGATCACTTCTAGAACGATTTATTATGGAATCATACAGGTATATCAGAATCATTTGGAACATTTCAATAAAATATTTTGATGCTAGATTCTTGTTTTGACCGAGAGTCAATAGAAATTTTAGGAAATCATACTAGAGCTATAAGATGCACACAATGATTTTGACTGTCAAGAGTTGTAGCTCACGATGATTGTCAGTATATTTGTCCACTTAAATCCACACACAGATTTTGGACTCACATTGGTGATGAGTTAGGTTTAATTATTTCAACAAGCATTTGTGGATCCCACACTTATATGGTAATCAACATTCCTCAGGAGATTTTTGAGTGGTCTATGGGTATATTTCAAGAATAAACTATTCTAAGAGCTTTCAAAGAGATGTCAATCCTCAGGTCAGTGCCATCGCACAGTAGATAGGCGCAAACAACAAAGAATTGTAGAATATTTAGGTTATGCTTATCCTCAGGTCAGTGCCACCGCACAGCAGAGAGGCACACAACCTATCTTCTTGTCAGAGCATCTATTTTTCTTTTTGAACATAACGCACCAACAACATATCAGCTTGATTGCATTTAGTATTTTTCCATGTGCTTTTCTCATTTTTATGGTCATCCGCACACATTTGTGGTGTTTATTTTGCTCGTCACCCCTTATTGGAAATGCGTTGATTGTGTTAACCAGGGATAAGATGGGAGCCCACAGCAAGTTGAACAACTTAGTTTGAATTTAAACCACCAATGAGGTCTACTCATCTATTGTGTTGAATCTACTGACACATCATATAGTGAACTAGCAACCTCTAGGTCTACTTTCTCTATGTTACCTCAGTAGCAGACTAGTTTTACTATCATTTTTCCTTTTATTTTGCTTAGACTTCTTAGACTTATACTTTAAATTTTCCATCTTAATCATTTAAAATCTTTTAAAGACCCAAACAATTTGTTCCCTGTGTACTATCATTTTCTATAAACGTTGAATCAGAATCACAGATTTGATTTCATTTCTTTTAGCTAAGTTGTCCTCCTCCCTCATTCTTTTTAAGTAGATAAATATTGCACTCATTAAATACTAGATTAAACTATGCTCCCCCTAAAATTCAAAAATCGAAAATCTTTTTGTTATAAAGAAAAAATAAAAGAAACTAAAAACTTGTCGGACTACGCACTTTCTTCTTCTAGAATCACGTCACTTATCTTTTTCACGCCATTAACCTCTAATAGATATAAAAACAACGGTTTATCAAATGCTTTTGTGTAGAGGTCAGCGTGTTGAAAATCCATATTAATTTTAACAACATCGATTAAGTGCTTTTCAAAACAGTCACGTATAAAGTGATATTTAATACCGATGTGTTTAGTTTTATGGTGTTGGACCGGATTTTTGGTGACAGAAATAGCAGCAGAATTATCAACAAAAATAGGGGTGTTAGAAAATTGCAAACCGTAGTCGCGCATTTGCTGTTGAATCCAAATGATTTGTGAACAGCAACTTGCAGCAGCAACGTATTCAGCTTCGCATGTTGACAGAGCAAGTGATGTCTACTTCTTACACTACCATGTGACTAACCGTCTACTAAAGAACTGGCAACCCGCAGATGTTGACTTGTAATTCATCTTGCAACCACCGTAGTCCGAGTCACTATACGCAGTAAGCTCAAAGTCATCATGAGGATACCACAACCCGAGTGTTAGAGTACCCTTCAGATATCAAAAAATCCGTTTAACGCTAATGAGATGATTTACTTTTGGTTTGGCCTGATATCTTGAACATAGATACGTGGCGTACATAAAATCAGGACGAGAGGCTGTGAGATACATAAGGGATCTGATCATTCCTCTGTACATGGTAGCATCAACCAGATCACCATTTTCATCGGGTGCCACGTCATGGTTTGTGGCAAGTGGAGTTCCAGCAACTGAAGCATTCTCCATGTCGAACCGACTAAGGATATCACCTACATATTTGGACTGATGTAGGAAGATTCCTTTTGGTGTCTGATCCACCTGTAATCCAAGGAAGAACTTCATCTCCCCCATTG
>BJCM01236348.1:0-10053 GCA_018326385.1 Flaveria bidentis
TTATGATGGGCATGTTATGATGTGTGGTTGATGCTTATTGCATGATGGTATGTATGATGTATGTTATGTATGTATGTTGATGCCTTGTATGGCGATGTTTTATGTGATTATGTTTATGTTCCTGTTATGTATGTGTATCTTTCATGTGGCTTTACGTTGAATGTTAATGAATGAAATGAAAGTATTATGTAACTTAAAGTGGAAGATAATGAAAAGAGGAACATAATGATAAGTGCATGCATTAATGAGAGATGAAAGTAAAGTAAGTCTTGCAAGCCTTGTATGTGGAAACACGCCCAATGAAGGGTGTTAGTTCAACGGTGTGTGGGTTAGCTACCCCAGAAGGATGCACACCGGAGTCCGTCTTTATGACCGTCCATTTGTATAGAACCTTTGTCGCTTACCTCTTGGTACTGTGGTCAGGCCACCAGGCACAATGTATGGGGGTCTATGATAGACCTCGGCCTGGTACTCGTTTATGCTCGATGGATGGGGTATAGCAAAAGACAATGGTACACCTGAATTTACCCTGGTACTGTGGTCAGGCCACCGGGCGCAATGTATAGGGGTCTATGATAGACCTCGACCCAGTACCCGTTTTATGCATAACGGTGGGGTAAAGTTCATGGTTTTTTATGGGATGAAAAGAAGTAATGATGAACGTATGAATGAAAGTAAGAAAGCATGAATGAATGAAAGTTAATGAATTAATGATGAAGATAATAATGATATTATCTATTTGTACGTATGATGTGTGATCACATGCAAAAGTAAAGAATGGTTTTAATGAAAGTAATGTATGTTTTACTTAAAACTAGAACTCACTCAGCAACCCTGACTTTTTCTGCATTTTCCAGTTGGCAGGTAAAGTTGCTCAGGATGGCACGGGGCGGCTACTTGGCTTTTTTGGGTGGCATTCTTTTGTTTAATGTTTTTGCATTGTAATGCGAACAAATGATATTGTGTAACGAATATTGTATTATTTTGCAAAAGCATTTTTAATAAAATGTTGTTTTTAATGTTTCCGCTGCAACGTTTATTTCAAGTTAATGTAATTATATGTTTTATGAGCGATGATTGACCAACTGTAAGCGTCCCGAGAACGGGGCCTTACAGATCCTAACCATAAAGGTTAGATGGACCTTCTAGTGATGTTTTGAATTTACCTAGGAACAAGAAGATCAAATAAGGACCAACTATACTCACGTGTTCACGGAAGACATTACAATTGATGCCTCTATCTAAATTTCGAGATGAAATTCTCTCAACTGGGGAATATTTTGACATCTGTCACCAAAACAAGTGTATTGACATTTGACTTTGACTTGAAATTTGACTTAACATCAACTTGAATTGTGGTCAGTACATTCGACGTGTGTACATATGTTGAGTACTAGAATTTTGCATTATGAGCGTAATATGGGTTGATGGACCAAGGATCGGTGACAATGAGATAAGGGCGGACCTAGAGAGCCCTAGGATGGGTATGAACCGAACCCCATGAAAACTTTTTTTCATACAATATATAATCGGTACCTATGCAACCCCCAAGAGTTTTTCACACCGACACCCATGAAACTTTTTGTGATCAACAACAAAAAAAGTTAACTTGCTAGTGCTTTATCGAGGGATTTTAGAAAAATTAATGTTGGTTAGTGAAGAGTGAAGATGAAAAGAGGTAAACATGGTTAAATCATATAGCTAAAGATAACAAGAAATAAAAATACATAGGCCTTCTTTCTTTGCAAGACATTTCTTTTTTTTGCTAAAGAAAATTTTTCTGTGAGTAGAGAATAATTAACAACAAAGAAAGAATATTAATTGGAAAGAGGTTATGTGTAGGTCGTATATTAATAGTGTTTTTTCTTGAGTACCAACGTTTTTTTTCCTTTGTTTTTCTCTTTGTAAATTGTCTCCACTTGAGTACCAACGTTTATTTTGTCTTCATTATTGGCCTTAGTTTTGCAAATCGTTTCTATTTTCGTCCTTTTGACTAACCATGGTGTATGTCATGAATCTCTCTTGTTATTGGTTATGAATTTATTTTGTAATTGTGGTTTGATGTTCATGAGTTGAAGGGTAGTAATTGTTTTGTCTATTTTACGCAAGTTGAGGTGATTGTCATGTGTTTATTGTGTTTACTTTTTAAAAATTTGTGGAATTAGATAACCCTAACGGAAGCTTAATTCACCTTTAACATTGACATAATTGTATCATTAGTTCTTCATGGCATAACTTTAGGTGGCTATTGTGTGTTTATCGTTCTAGTTATCTGAATGGTTATATGTTTAAATATCCTTGAATGGGGGTTTAGGCTACTTTCATGTATCATGTGTAAAAAATGGTCTCACCTCAAATTTGTGATAGTTGTTAATTCTATGTTAAGTGGAATCAAAGTCCAAGTGGTATCTTTAATTGATTATGTATCTTCGTCTTTACTTCCTTAATTTACTAGTTTAATTTGCTAATTCTTTTTGTTAATTTTAATATTCACAAATCCAAACTCAACTAATCAATTAAATAGTGATGATGATTTAGTATTGGGAGCCATTGTGTCCAAGGATCGATACTTGATTCTTGCCTAGAACTATACTATTATACAATAAGTGCACTTGTCTATTGTGTGTAATCGTCTTCTTAAATTAAAACTTAATTGTGTAAAAATCCTTAAAATATATATACTTTACACACATCATTATTTTATCATTTTGTTTGAAGTACATATTAATATTATTTTATCAATGTGTTTTTCAGAATTTATTATTAATAAAACACAATGGTTTTCCGAGAAACAATAACGAGCAAAAAAAAAACAGAATAATATATTTATCATTGTGTTTTACGTTTTAAATCATTTGTATTGTTTTATTATTGTTTTCAATGTGTTAAACAAATTAGTTTTATATTTATCGTTGTGTTTTACATATTAAAAAATACACGATGGTGTTAATCTTACAATTCTGTTTTTAAAAACTCATTATTTTAGTAAAATACAATTATGTTAAGCAAAACACACTAATGAATAAAAAAGACCATATGATGTGAAAAAAGACACAATGTCAGACAAAAATTACAATGAGCTACAAACGGTTTTTTTCTTTTTTTTATTTAAAATTTTGTATTTGATGGTTTTGTACTTGTTTAAAGAAACAAAAAAACTTTTGCTTTTATAGTGTAAGATTTATAAGAAAACTAATGTCGTATATAGAAGTAAAGAATGTTTAAAAAAATTGAAAGAACTTAAAATTCTTTTAACAAAAATGGTGATAACTAAAATATCATTCCAACTTTTTCTTTACAAATCAATACATGATCAAGAAAAATATAGCTACGATTCTTTCTTACACTTGTTAGATGAAACACATTTTTTATTTACTTGCACCTAAAAATTTACATATCTAATAAAAATAATTAAACCAAAGTGTTTAGATTATACAATAATAAGGGTGCAAGGTGATTTACTTAACTCCCCATTTACATAGGATCGAGAAGGAGCCAAAATGTTTTACAATCTAATATACGTAGTTTTACCATACGAAAATGTAGAAGATACTGAATAGGTTTTCCCATAAGATCGATCAATTTCAAGCCACTTATCCCACATAATAGAATGAGACAAAATTTAAAAAGATATGAATTATGAAAATTAATGTGAAAGCCATCTTATATTCTACTAAATTTCCACGTTGACGTTGACTTTGAAAAGTAAACGGCTTTGAGTATATATTAATAAATTGTTAGATTGTTGATTATTGATAACTAATCCATGTTCCACCTCTTCCTCTACAACATTTTTTTAATGGGGCATACTATTACTCATCTTGTTATAATTCTCCTTTTCATGTTATCAGAAACCACTGCTAATAATTTCATCACGTACCCAGTTGAACATTTGACTATTTTTCTTCCCATCATGGTGGTACTTTGCTCATTGCTTCTTGCTTACTTGTGCTACAATTTTTGCAAGGATACAGAGAAGAAAGTCCGGCAAGAGACAAAAAAGCATGGAGATGTGTGCTCGGTATTGAATTACGATGGAACAATTGCATATGAAGACTTCATTGCTGCTACAGAGGATTTTGACCTCAAATACTGCATTGGAACCGGACGCTATGGTAGTGTTTATGAAGCCAAATTGCCTGACGGTAAAATATTTGCTTTGAAAAAACTTCACCGTTATGAAGCCAAGCAACCTGCATTCAACAAGAGTTTCAAGAATGAAGTCCAAGTGTTAACCAATCTAAGACACAAAAACATTGTCAAACTTTATGGTTTTTGTCTCCATAACAAATGCAACTTCCTTGTATATGAGTACATGGAAAAAGGGAGCCTATTTTACGCCTTAAGTGACTGTGAGTTAGCTGTTCAAGTGGACTGGATCACTAGGGTGAACATTATCAAAGATGTAGCCCATGCTTTGGCTTACATGCATCATGATTGCAGCCCTCCTATTGTTCATAGAGACCTATCAACCACCAATATTCTCTTGAACTCAAAAATGGAAGGATTCGTTGCTGACTTTGGAGCAGCCAGATTACTTAATCCTCATTCCTCCAACCATACAGTAACCGCAGGAACATGGGGATATATCGCTCCAGGTATTTATACATAATCTTATGTTTATTTTGGTCTATATGCAATTGAACTTTTGCTAATGATCCTATGGTATATATGATCATGTAGAGCTTGCCAATAACATGACTGTGACAGAAAAGTGTGATGTGTATAGCTTTGGGGTTGTGGTACTTGAGATAATTGGAGGGAAGCATCCTAAAGAGCTCCTATCATCCATGAACTATTCTACTAGCAATAGTACAACACTGGAAATTTTATTGGACAAACGACTCCCTTATCCGATTGATAAGTCGATTGAAAAGAAAATTATGCTTGTTTATAATGTAGCACAGGCATGCATTCTCACAGATCCTAAGTGTCGTCCTACGATGAGAAACGTGTCTCAACAGTTATCGTGTTGAGGGCATCATACGTATCTTTGAGAACAATCCTTAATTATACTTGTGTCAGGAATGTATTTATATACTATACATAACTTACTCTCTATTGTATTACAATTTAATTATACTTGTGTCGGGAATGTATTTATATACTATATATAACTTACTCTCTATTGTATTATAATTTAGTTTATTTATAGGATAATATTTATACATAAAACAATTTATTTAATACTTGAGAAGTATTTTGCATTTGGATGGAAGTTTTGTATTATTCATTACACGGGAGTAAATGGAGCTGTCAAATCATCCCAACCAGCCAAAACAAGACGAGTCAGCTGGGGATAACCAAAACCTATGTTGGTGAAATTTTTTAAAACCAATCTCATACCCCGTCTGATACCAGATCAGTCGAGCATTGGTTTTTCTGCCATCATGATTCATTAGACATTGTTTTGTGATGTACGTATGATTAATGATCCGGTTTTGTAAACAATATGGTCTTACATATGTTGTGTTTATTGCTTGATTTATTTGTGCCAGACCACAAAATCAAAGTGATATTAAAGCACACACAAATGCTATTAGATATGATATATATTTTATAAACAATCCAAGAAAACAACATTAACAAACACATTACCTCATTGATTCAATCTCCGGCATATGTTTTAACTCCAATTCTTGTACATGTCATAAAGTCAGCAGACTTATATGTCAGCATTTTCATGTGAGCCCTCCATAAACAATCTGAGTGCAAACAGAAGTTCTCCTTTAATGAATCATAGTCATTCCTTTGCTGCAACAGTGCTTGGCTGCAAAAAGAAAAGAAGAAAATCACTTAATTTCTATAACAAAAACCGTGAACATACTTTCTAGGCTCTAGCATGGTAAATAATTCTAATTTTCGTTGTGTAACCATACAACTATAATCATGCCAATTTTCAGGTGATTTAAGTATTTGAAATCTCAAATTGTGTTTGGAATAATCTTTGCTTACATTGACTTGTAGGTTGAATGCAGAGCTGGGAACACCATACCTACTCTTATTAATTTATTCAGAAGAAACTAATAAAATAGTTATAAGTGACAATGAATTCATATGATCTACCTCACCAACGTATTAATCCAACACAGATGGCCCCTTCACCAACAAACAAACAAACAAACAAACAAAAGAATTGCATCTAGTGGAAAGAAAACTAAGACAAGATTTAGTGGCAATCCCCTTCACCCTAACCATGTGTGATTACACAGATTTCATAGTAAAAGAGATCATGAGATGATTTGAGATTCAGATATTCACTACATAGATCTTAGACGGTAAAATATCAAATTCAAAAACAATATAGCTAAAAACTAACCCTTAGTGCACACACTTACTTTCATCTTTCATAATTCATCTACAAATACATTTGTGATAGTTTTTATATGTTAAAGATTACAGACTTATAATTCATAGGTATCAATCTACAGACAATGCACATAAGTTCTAACTGTGCAGAATCTTCTCTATAAAACTTTGAATAAAAAGAATAGCTTCTTAAGGAGTTAACATAAACATAAATATATACTAAGACAACTCAATGAACCAACAAAAAATGCAAATGAGAATCTTGAACCCACACATATATTAGTTCAATAAGTGAATCAAATTAAAGTTAAGGAGGTCAAAGAAAACCCTAAATTTGATTAAGATATTAGAGGATGAAATCGACATACACTGAATTCATTGTTCCGCCTCAAATTAAGCTACTGTCGTCCTCCTTCACCGTCACCGTCACCGTCACCGTTATCGTCATCGTCATCGTCATCGTCATCGTCATCGTCATCGTCATCGTCATCGTCGTCGTCGTCGCTGTCGTCGTCGTCGCCGTCGTCGTCATCATTCCGTCACCATCGCCGCCGTGACGGTCGCTTCATTCTCCGCCCCTCTTCATTCTCCGCCCCTTTACCGTGAATCTCTCTATTTCTTCTTGCTTGTGGTTAATTTGAGAGAGAAAAATTTAGTGTTCATTTTCTAAAATCCTATAAAAATTTATTTACTATTAATCAATGTTTTTAGGCTGGATCGGACCGGTCAGTTCAACCGAAAATCAGTCAGGTGGCCGGTCTGTTATGTTTCGTTTTTGTCTGGTCGAATCGACCGGTTCGGGTGGTCGGACCGGAAAATCGGACCGGTTCGAACTGGATTTTGATTTTAATAATGGGTAAAAATGGGTTGTTAAACCATAAATTAATATGTTAGATATACAAATATATTTAAATTTTATATACAGCTATAAAATACATATATAAATCATATATAAATTACTTATATTTAATTACATATATAAATATAGTTAAATCCGATCCGACCACCAAACCAGTAATATGTCCGATTCGACTTTCAATTCGGTTCTAAAAACATTGCTATTACTAAGATTGTTGATGAGGCACTGACTTACTGACTTACCCGATCATATTAATTACTTGAGTAAGTAACTTGAGACTATCATTAAAAAAACTTATCATAGGTGTGAGAAAACCTAATCCAAGCTAAAACCTTTGTTTTTTAAACATAGGTGAACTAGAAACCATTAAACATAGGTGAACTAGAAACCAAAATCTGAATGAGATTTTGAAATATTTCACATCAACCATTTGAGTTAAACATTATTTAAAATAAAAATAATATAAAATAGTTAAGTTGTTAGAACCTTTTTTTTCTGATTGATTCGTTCGGGTTTGGTTGGGTCACTTAATGAAAAGATAAAACTAGATTAAATTTCAAATACATGAAATTAATACACCAATCTTCTGAAAACAAATAGTTAAATTGAGGATTTATAGTTGTTTGAAAGGGGTGTAATTGTGGACATGGGACAACTAGTGGTACACGTCTCTAACATCAAGATTCTAACATAAAATGAACAATTGAGGGGCTTAGGTTGACAATGACAATCGAATTGTTTAGAATCGGATCAATGATCAAACTAGTTGTTTCTTTAATTCTTGTTAATATTATAAACTGTATATGAATTGTTTATTAATTTTTAGATGATTTGTTTAATAGTTTAGATAATGACGTAATGTGTTTAAGTTGTAATAAGTTTGCATTACTAAAAATACTTAAGGGTTGGTGTCAAAAATTTCTAATCAAAACCTTAAACTCAAACTAAAGGAGCAATTAATGTAAAAAAAAACGTATAGATGCTTGACTTAGCTTTCGCTTTTTGCAGGGGCCGGAGAAAGACCAAATTGTTTAGCAATCCGATATACGCAGTCTTACCCTACACTTTATGTATGTAACACCCGGTTATTTTTAAAAGAAAAGATATAAAGAATAAAAGAAAGAAATATAATAAAGTCCAAGTGGAGGGACTAAAAGTGTCCAAACGGACAAAACTTTGATAAAGTTGGTGTAAAGGTGGGCATGGCCGCCCACCCTCACTTCACATCACCACTACTTTCGGTTTTAGAGAGAGAGACAAGAGAAGAAGAGCAGAACTTCAAGTTTTGAAGAAGAAGGAAAGAAGTGAACGAATTCAAGGTAAGAATTTGTGGTTTTTATGTGTTTTTAACGGGTTTTATCCCGGTTATATGCTTATGTGTTTATGTAATGTGTTTGTGCTCGTGTGTGTGTGTGGTGTTGTTTTTAGGTGTTTGAACTCATTACAAGCGGGTTAGAAAGGAAGAAACACCCAAGTTGCATTAGGTGAGTTCTAGACCCTGGTTTTTACTTGTTTTAAACGATCTTTGGGGCTGAAAATGTATGAAAATGGTTTTTATAAAGTCTATGTATGTTACTCGTATACATTGCGCATGTTGTATGTTGATTCTTGAATTGTTTATAGGTTATTCATGTTTAGAATAGCCATGTTAAGCTTAGAACAGATGGGTTTGATGATTGGGTTTGAAAACATACTAGGAACAAGTTACATAGAATGTTCATACGCCTGAAAATGCCATAGAATGATTTAAGTGTGATCCATGCGCCTGAACAGCAGCCCATGCGCCTAAGATTACCTTAGAAATGTTTAAGTACAGCTCATGCGCCTGAACAGTGGTCCATGCGCCTAGAAATATTAGTCGGACGACTAAGTGTAGGGCTCATGTGCCCTAATAGTGCCCATGCGCCCAAGTGGCTCATGCGCCTAAGTGTCCATGCGTCCGAATAACCCATGCGCCTAAGTGTTCATGCGCACCAATAGTGCCCATGCGCCTGAATAGTTCATGCGCCTAAAGTGATAAATGATTAAGTGTTGGCTCATGCGCCTATATAGTGATGAAACGCCTAAACAGGGCTCATGCGCCCAAATAGTTCCCATGCGCCTAAGCACTTAGAACATTTTACAGAATTTTCTAGGAGTCTGTGCTTTAGGGTTTTGACCAAAGTTGACTAGGGCTTGATAATGATGATGTCTCATGCATGATATGATTACGTATGATTGTTCCTTATTATTATTACTGCTACTATTATTATTATTTATAGTATGTGACTTTACGTGGTATGTTTATTATCGTAATGTAAAGTATATCGTAATAATAAAGTGAAAGAGCAATAAAGAAAAGAAGAGGAACATTAATAAAATATTAACAAGTCTTGCAAGCTTACAGGAGGTACACGATCATGTTGTCGTTAGCTCAACTGTGTTGCGGGTTAGCTACCCTTTTGTGCACACAGGGTCAATCAATTGAGATTGGCAGGACCTTTATAGCGTTCCCTGGGTGATTGGGTCGGCCTTGTACACAGTACACAGAACCCTTTCGAGGGATACAGTTGACCCTTTCGAGGGATATAGTTGACCTTTTCGAGGGATACAGTTGACCTTTTCGAGGGATATAGTTGACCCTTTCGAGGGAGATAGATGGCCCATCACCCGTTTTCCATCGCGCATATAGTTGGGGTATTGCTCATTGGTCCATACAGAAAGTGAAAAATAAAGATAAAAGTTACAGACAAGGCATACAGTAAAGAGAACGAACAATATTTGTTCATATAGTTAATGCGTGCTCGCATATACAGTACAGAGTTGTATTTTACTATAAAGAGTATTTTCATATACAACATATAGAAAGTATTTTATTACTTATAAAACTAGAGCTCACTCAGCAA
>BJCM01236349.1:0-14709 GCA_018326385.1 Flaveria bidentis
GGATACAATTGACTAGACACAAAACAAAACCAATTGTAGAGTCAAAAGGCAGATTGCCTTTTGACTAGTGACTATGACATGCCATAGCTCACATCCCTATCTATTACAAAAAGGATAAAGTACATGAAGTAAAAAGTTACAAACTCAAGATCTCAATGTACAGTTACTAAAAGCATGGACCTTTTCACCAACTCATGCAAGTTGGTGACTATACAGAGTTGTAGCGGAAAGGGGTCCAGCTTTATGGAAAAGTACATCAGATAAAGCATGTTGTTAAAAGTCTTCGGAAGAAATATGTCTTCAAGTGTTGGCTTCGGAAGACTTTGTCTATTAAAGCTTCGAAAGACTTCATCTTTGGCTTCGGAAGATATTGGTCTTGGATTCGGAAGATTTCACACTTAGAATATTTCTGTTGCATGTGTGAAACTTCTGAAGCATTCTTCTTTAGTGTACTTGTGCAACATGCAGGAGAGACTTTGGGTGTTTGGGTTGCATCAGCCTCTTCATACAATCTCTACACGGGTCATTAGGTTTAAATTCCATATCCTTCACTGATCTACTGATAAGAATTGATGAGGTTATTAAGTCTCTTCATGGCAATGAAATTGATCCCCAATACCCTCATATGGATCAAAAGAGCCTAGAGGGACCTCTTATCTCTAACCCCGTCAACAAAACCAACTGAGGTGAGTCCAATTGATGTGTAGGGGACTCATGTAGATTTAGCTGCCACTACTGAAGGAACCTTATTGGATCCTTAGGGTAGTGGTAACATTTCTGAGTCTGAATCTATGACAACCATGCCCTTAGATGCCTCTGAAAAAGACATCATTCGGCAATGGAAACCATGGTGCCAAGAAACCACATCTGGTGGTGAGGATGAATATACAAGGTATATTACCTCATCTCCCCGTGATTTTTCAAAAGAAGATGAGACAAATTTTAAACTCACCATTCAAGACCTACTTTCTAAAGTCTCAAATCTTGAATATAAGGTTAAGGCTTTAGAGGATAGATCCACCACTTAGCAACTTGAGATTGGGAATCTCAAGGCTTAACTAGCTAAGAAACATATTGAGAGATCTGTTAGGCATGTACCTATTCAGGTCTTATTGACCTCTTCCTCTAGCTCATATAGCTCTCAAGTTGATACTACCATAAAGGGGAGAGTGTTTAGAGACAAACATATGTAGAAGCACAGAGTTAAGCTTTAACTTCTCTAACTTCAAAATACCCGGCTCCCAAAGGAATAGTTTTTCTAGAGCCTCCTCAAATCATCCTATAACCCAAGGATGCTCAGAGATCTCAATAGGATCTTCTCCAAGTTCTTAATGGGATCTTCTTTAGATCAGCCTAGCCCTGATACAACTATGATATACTTTGGAGCTGAAGAAGTTCAAAGGATAAATGCACCTTCTACCAATGTGGAAGAAGTTGGTCAACCTAAAGCTCACATGGAACCTAAGATTGATTCGAATCTGAAGTCAAAGCCTTAGAAGAACAATTTCAATCTTCCGGAGCTGAGATGGAAGCTACGGAAGGACTATTTCCTTGTCCGAAGATCTAATCATCACAGATGCAATTCTAGAGCTGGCATCTGAGGTGAATAGTGAGGACTTTCTCAACCGACTCCTAGCTCAAACAGCACCACTACAACAAGTTCTAATAACATCTCCTAGCCTAAAATAGGAAGATGACCAAGGAAGAGCTTTAGGAGGAAGCAAGTCTAGAAAAACTTAAGAGGAAAGGTAGACTCCCAACTGGGAGGTTGCTAGCTGTAAGTAGCAAAGCAGTTGTAGCTAACCAGGAGGTTGTCAACAATAAAGAGAGGGTGGAGATAATTAATAGACTTATAAAGCTTGGAGCTATTAGTGAAAATGTGCTCCTGCTACCACTAGAGAGTTAACTATGCTGGAAAAGGCAACCCTGTTGCTTATTGAACAAAGGGAAGAAGCAGCAAGGATGGCCTTAGAGGAGGAAAGAGAGAGGAAGAAAAAGGAAGCTAATCTACAAATTATGAGGGAAAGGATAAATTTTCTAACCTCCGGGGGTTTCTCTCTAGAAGAACTAACTCCCCATGATAATGATACGATCTTATGGCTCTTCATCAAAGAGCAAGATCAATTGGAGAAAGAGAGAAATAAAGCTGCAAGAGAAAAAGTAAGGGAGAAGAAGAAGAAAGAAGAAGAAGTAGGACTTGTTGCTACCAGGAAGATAGATGATAAGGCCTGGATGAAGGACTATCTTCGGGCTCATGGCTTCTCAAGTAGGCAGGTGGGTCCCATGTCTGTGAAGACCCTTGTAGGATTGATATATGTCACTAACACTAGGTTTTCTCTCAGACTCACTTATACTCACATGGTTATGATGAAACAGAATCTCTCAAAGAGTTGATTATAATATACTATGTAACTAAAGAACACAAGGAAATATTTTTCAAGGTACTTGTATATATTACTTCTCAACTCAAAGTTTACAAGTCTCTTACAAGCATGATACAAGAGTTATAATAAGAAACTATATATACTATCACCTATAGATGGTTATACTTTGATACCAGCTGGAATCCTATAACTAAAGTAGATATTACATGGCTATAGTTAAGGTGTCTTAGATAATGTCTTATCTAAGATATGGAAGTCATGACATGTTCATGACTTACCTCTTGTCACCAACTAAAGTTGGCAACTGTACTAACAAATAAAGGTGGACAGTGGAATAAAGTATGGTCAACTACATGGCCTTTTGAGAAAACGCCATGTAGTATCTCAGAGGTCTGCAGTAGAGTGTCAGATGAACCATACTTATGTCCACTGGTCCATAGCAGCATCTTCCGAAGGTTAATTGGCTTCGAAAGAAAAAGTTCTTCCGAAGCCTTTTATACTTCGAAAGAGGTCTGTGCTTTGAGGACTTATACTTTGGAAGTCTTTGTCTTTGAATTATTCGAAGTGTTGAACTTCGGAAAAGAAGACTTTGTATTTGGAAGTTGGAGATTTCCTTTAGAAGTTGATCTTGCACTTTATCTTCTGAAGAACTCCATTTCCTTTAGAAGTTGACTTCAGAATTCATTTATAACTTGCACCCTAATAATCTAAGTGTTTGGTTTTGGTTGCACCAGACTTTCTAGATCCAACAAACTCCCCCTAGGCTGATGCTACCAAAACCTCACTTACTTCTGCTTCTAAAAAATTTCTGCACTAAGGACAAAATATATTTTTCTGTTTCTTTGTTCTATCCTAAAGTTGTGCTAAGAAGTTTGTGCAAGTCATCAGTGGATAGGAGATCCAGTCTATCACTCCTAATGACATCCACCCTTTGTTATGCTCCTAAAGAGAGTTAGTTGAAAGGAGTTATAGTAATACTCCCATCTAACAATAGGTTCAAGTTCAGGATCTATAACCATTTGGAGAACAACTTTGACTTTGGTTGTTGATCCTTTTCTCTCCTCCACCTCTTTTAGTTTTAACTCCTCTTCAATCTTTGTACTAGCAGTTAGCTCACAAGATGAAGGTTGCTTAGGTGATTTCTGATATGAGTAGTAATCTCGGAGTTTTAGGGGTTGGAAAATGGCTTCTCTGTTAGCTCAACAATGTCAAATCTGCTTAAGTGTAGCAGAGATGAGTCATTAAGCCTATTCAGCTCGCCATTCTCTCTCTCAACAACAAAGTTGTAATAAGAGTTTTCAAACCTCCACTAGATGATCTTATTTCTTGGCACAAGGGGTATACTTGGTACTTTGTCCCCTTTCTTAGTATCTAGTAGAGTCACCAACTTTCTTCTTAGCTTCTTCTCTTTATCATTTAGTGAATCTGAGTTGAGGCCAAGGTGTTTTACAGCCTAGTCCAGTGTTCCTCTTGACAGATCAAGGAATTGATCTCTTGTGAGGGAACATGAGGATCCATCAACATAAGTCAGCTTAACAGAATCCTCCTCATATGAGATATCACTCAAGGTTGTGCATTTGATGAGCTTCATCTTGATCTCCTTAACCTCCTCTAAGGAGAGATGTTTAGAAGGCTGAGGGGATGGTTTGGATAATTGTTGGGTAGGTAGTGGTGTTTGGGTTCTGGGTATTGTCTTAGGTTGGAGGATGATTAGTTGTGGTGGTTATGGTGATGAGGTAGGTATGATGGTTGGTTTTGGTTCAGGGATGTATGGTTCGAAAGTGGGTTCAATTTTGATAGGGAAAGGAAATAGGAAAGGCTCAGGTTAAGGTTGAGGTTGAGCTTGGGTTATAAGTTGGGGTTGTGGTGTCGGTTTGATGGTCATCCCTTGTCACCTTCTATACATCTCCTTCCTTAATCCCAAGCGAATGTCAGCCTTGATGTCACTGACATGTCGATGTAATGTCTTTTTAGACATGGGACCCACTTGCCTACCAGAGAAGCCGTGAGCCCAGAGATAATCCTTCATGCAGGCCTTCTCACCTATCTTCTTGGTGGTAATGACCCCTGCTTCTTCTTCTTTTCCCTTTTTCTCCTTCAGATTTTCTCTTGTAGCTTTCTTCCTCTCTTTCTCCAATTGACCTTGCCCTTGTCACCTTCTATACATCTCTAATTGACCTTGCTCTTCAAGAGAGAAACCCCTGAAGGTTAGGAAAGTTATCCTTTCCCTCCTAAGCTGCAGATCAGCTTTCATTTTCTTCCTTTCTCTTTCCTCCTCTAAGGTCAGCCTTATTGTTTCTTCTCTTTGTTCAATCAGCAATATGGTTGCCTTTTCTAGCTTAATTAACTCCTCTAGTGGTAGCAGGAGCACATCTTCACTGACAGCCCCAAGCTTGATGAGCATGTCAATGATCTCCACCCATCTCTTGTTATTGACCGCCTCCTAGTTGGCTGCAACTACTTTGCTACTAGCAGCTAGCAACTTCGTAGTTGGAAGTCTATCTTTCCTTTTAAGTTTCTCAATACTCTCCTCCTCCTAAAGCTCTTCTGCAGTCATCTTTTTCTTGCCTTTGATATTTTCGAAAATGCTAGACTTTTGTGGTTCTTGGATGGAGGGTTCAGGTTGAGAGATGATAGATGGAGATAATGAAGTTGTTTGAGCTAGGGGTCGGTTGAGAAAGTCCTCACTATTCACCTAAGATGCCAGATCTAGAGTTGCATCTGTGATAATTAGATCCTCGGACAAGGAGAACAGACTTTCCGTAGCTTCCATCTCAGCTTCGGAAGATTGAACATGTTCTTCGAGGCTTTGACTTAAGCTTTGAAAGTCTGAGGGAATGCACTATCTATCCCAAATGTTTCATTTGATGGGCCAATAGACCTTGTTTCCCCTTCGAAATCAATCTCAGGTTCCATGTGGGCCTTAGGTTGACCAACTCCTTCCACAGTGGTAGAAGGTGCACTTAGCCTATGAAGCTCTTCAGCTCCAAAGTATATCATAGCCGCATCAGGGCTAGGCTGATCTAAAGAAGATCTCCTTAGGATCTTGGAGAAAATCCTGTTGAGATCCCTAAGCATCCTTGGATCCATTTGCAGGACAATGTAAGGAGGCTCAGGAAAGACTATTGTGTTGGAAGCTGGGTATCTAGTAGATATGGAAGTTAAAGCTTGGCTCCATGGTTCCACAATTGTTTGTCTCTCAACACTCTCCCCCTTTTTGGTAGCATCATCTTAAGAGCTAGAGAAGCTAGAAGAAAAGGTCAATGAGACCTGAATAGGTACATGCCTGATAGATTTATCAATCTATTTCTCAGCTAGTTAAGCCTTGAGATTTTCAATCTCAAGTTGTTGAGTGGCAAACCTATCCTCTAAAGTCTTAACCATTGATTCAAGGTTTAAGACTTTAAAAAGTAGGTCTTGAATGATGAGTTGCATGCTTCCCTCATCTTCTTCTGAAGAATCATGGGTAGATAAGGTGACATACCTAGTATGTTCATCCTCATCACCAGAAGTGGTTTCTTGGCACCTGGTTTCCCTTGCCTAAGGATGTCTCTTTCAAGTCATCAAAAACATGGTTTTTGTAGATTCAGACTCAGAGATGGTACCACTGGTCTTAGGATCCAATGAGGCTCCTTCAGTAGTGGCATCTAAAACTACATGAGTCCCCTCAACATCCGTGGGACTCACCTCAGTTGGTTTTAGCTGATGTGTGCTAGAGATAAGAGGTCCCACTAGGCTCTGTTGATCCGTCAGAGGGTGTTGTGGATCAACTTCATTGCCATGAAGTGACGTATTATCCTCATCAGTCCTGATTAAAAGGTCGGTAAAGTATAAGGAAGTTATGCCTAATGACCCGGGACTTTGGTCAATGTCTATTGGCATTGAGCCTTTGGTGGGGTTGTCCCTTTTTGGCTTCTCAAGAGAGTGTTATGACTCATCCAGGCTTTCAGTTTGGGTTTCGGGTTTAGGGAATTGAGACTGAGGAAACACAAATCCCATATTAAGGTCAAATAAGAAGGATGGTGAGACCTCTGACCGAGTGGGAGCCTATGTTTCCGCTCTAGTCTTTTTGGTTTGAATAGGAGGGGCTTGTTCAATTAGAGTAGAGTGAACAAGGGTTCATTTGGTGCGTCTATGATATGCTTGTTTGATAGGGTGAGCAGGAAGATTAGGTAAAGTAAGGATTGTTGTTGGTGTGGGTTCGTCACCTGTGGGGTTAACAAGGATGTCACTAGGAGCCATTGGCTTAATCATACCTGGAAGAAGCTTAGTGTGTCTTCCAGTGAAATTGGTGGACACTCTCTTCAAGATTTTGAACATTTGACGGACATGAAGAGTAGCTACACAGACAAGCTGACTCTGGTCCAACTCACAATTGATAATGTGCTGAATGAACCTGGGATACATGAAGAATGTGTCTCTCTAGAGGTTCCTCATAAGGTTGGTCAACACAAACCTCAAATAGTTAAAGTAGAGGCTTTTCACCAATCCATGAACTAGGTAGCCTAGTTCATATGGGATTTGATCCCATCCCCCAGACTGATTTGACAAGCAATGGAGAAGAACATGGAGCAGGAACTTCTAGTTGTAAGAGAAGTTAAACTTGTAAATTGTAGACTTACTCACATCTCCATCATATCCATTTGGAGATATGTGTCATCTAGGTCTAATTTAGGGAACTCTGTAGGAGCGCCTTCATTATGGAGCTCTAGATGCTCCCTGATGAGTTGTTCTGTGATGATCAACTCCCGACCAGAAATGCTCGACCTAATAACCCTAACTCCGTTTAGGATTACGATTTGACCGTTACCCCAAAATTCTTCCATGTGATTCAAATAAACTGTGGGGTTCACAGTCAGGGCAGTGAAGTAAGTAGATTGGGTAAGAAAGTAGATGATTTATGAGAAGTCAGCATCCTTGGACGAGTCAAGGAATACGACCTAGTTATGTTGAGGGTTGAGCGTCATTGTAAGGAAAGAGCAGATGAAACAAGTTTGAACAGGGTGAATTTAGGGTGAAGGAAGCTTTGGACAATAAATTTTGTAAAAAGATTAAAATGAAGAGTATAGATTATTTAAAAGGGTGAAATGGCGGTTTTGGGGGTTAATAAGGTGAAAAGATGGTTTGGGGTAAGATGTGACAGTGGCGGTAAATTAAAAACCATTAAAAAGATTCTGATATCATTAATAAAATCTTTGTTTTTTTACTGTGCAAGGTAAGATGTGATAGTGGCGGTAAATTAAAAAGATTCCGCTACACTGTAAGGTCCTTTTCAAGCATAAGGGATTTCCGAAGGTAATCTTCTTCCAAAGCCAATTTCACTTCCGAAGGTAAACTTCTTACTTCCGAGAGTAAAACGTGCTTTTAGAATGGAGAATTTTATATGATTCGAAGTAGATCTGATCTGCTATCAATCGCTTCTTCCGAGACTAAAAACTCTTCCGAGAAGAAGATTTCCTTTGGAGGAATTTAGCTTCGAAAGATATGAAATGAATCTTCCGAAGGTTAATTTCTCTTCGGAAGAACCCATACTTCAAAAGTTTAACCTATTGTAACAGGGCTTAGATTGTTATGACAAAAGACATTACACATTTCAAAAAGGTTTCAAGGCAAATAGCCTAATCAATGTTTATCATCCCAATATCTGTAATGAGATATTTAATCTTTGTTCATCAAAAGATTTAGTGAAAAAATCATCATATTGTTCATTCGAATCAAATCTGATTAGTTTGACAGGTTCTTCCCATGAATATCTCTAATGAAATGGCACCTGATATCAATATGCACTGTCTTGGTGTGCTTCATAGGATTTTCAGTAATGGAAATAACACTATTGTTGTCAATGTGGATAGGAGTACTCATGAAGTTTAATCCATAGTCTAGCATCTAGTTCTAAATCCTTAGCAACTTGCTGCAGCAATGTATTAAGCTTCAACAGTAGATGTGGAGACACATGATTATTTCTTACATTGCCATGAGATGATTCTCCCACCAAAAAATTGACATCCTCCTGATGTGGATTTCTTGTTGATATTGCAACCACCATAGTCATTGTCTGAGTAACCATAGAGATTGAAGTTACTATTCCTAGGATACCAAAGACCTAATTTAGGTGCTCCTTTGAGGTATCTAAGGATTCTATTGGCAGCAACTAGGTGAGACACCTTTGGAGCAGCCTGATATCTTGCACAAATGCATGTAGCAAACATGATATCAGGTCTACTTGTTGTGAGATACATCAGATTCCCAATGATTTCCCAATACTGGTGCTGATCAGTATCCTCCCCCTCAGAGTCAGGACTGGGTATGGGTGTCATGGTTGGCTTACAATCTTTCATATCAAATCTTTCTAAGATATCAATGACATACATAGATTGACTGATAAAGAACCCTTCCTTCATCTGCTTCAACTGAATTCCAAGGAAAAAGTCCATTTTCCAATGGAACTCACTTCAAACTTCTTCTTCACAATGCTCTTAAAGTCTTTACATATTTGGTAGTTTAAAGAACCAAATATGGTATCATCAACATAGACCTGAACGAGCAATATGTCTTTCCCAAAATTTTTTATGAAAAGAGTCTTATCAATGGTACCTCTAGTGTAACCATTCTTTAGGAGAAATTGAGACAATGTCTCATGCCCAGCCTAGGTGCATGGTGCAGCCCATAAAGAGCTTTATCCAAATTGAACATATAGTTGGGGTGTTGTGGGTTTTTAAATCCTGGAGGTTGGCACACATAGACATCCTAATCTATATTTTCATATAGAAAGGCACACTTGACATAAAGCTGATAGACAGTAAAATTCTTGGATGCAGCATAAGCAAGGAAGATCCTAACTGCCTCAAGTCTTGCAAAAGGTGCAAAGACATCAGTATAATCGATTTCTTCCTCTTGGGTGTATCCTTAACAACCAGCCTAGCTTTATTCTTGATGATCAAGCCTCTATCATCTCTCTTGTTCCTAGAAACCCATTTGGTGCCTATAGGTACTTGACTAGATGATAATTGACAAAGGTTCCAAACCTTTTGTCTCTTGAATTGAAGCAACTCCTCTTGCATTGACTCAACCCAGCTACTATCCTTTAAGGCTTCTTCTACTTTCTTGGGTTCCATCTGAGACAAGAAGCATGAGTACATGCAGAGATTCCCATGATGAGTTTGTCCCCTTGTTCTCACACCTTTAGAATCTTCTCCTATGATGTTCTTAACTAGATGAGTATTATGAATCCTTAGTCTAGGAATCACTTCAAGTTGCAAAGATAAATCTAGGTTGTACATATTTTTCTTAGGAGTATGAACATTTGGACTAGCTATTGTTTTAATGTCATTCAATAAGGACGGACAGAATGAAAGAGAAACATCATCATCAATGATTGGCTGAGAAGCAGCATTAATAGTTTCCTATTCTTTCAAGATACTACTTCTATCAGATGGGTGTTGTGTAGTGTCACCAGATGAGTTTTGAGGCTCACTAGATGGAAGACTGGTTGAAGCTTCACTATCTCTTGAAATAGTTATGCTATTTGACCTTAAGATAGATGGAGTTGGATCTTCAGTCACTCTTGGAGAAGTTGAACAAGGTTTGGGTAACTCAACCAATTGATTAGAATCATTTTGAGTACCCATTCTAGGTGAAACATTCTCACAAGATGGATTAGATTAGTTGAGAAACAATTCTAAGTCAAAATTTAATCATGGCCATTCCCCCTAACACAAGGAGTGTGCTCATTGACAACAATGTTGGATGATTCCTCAAATTATTGATTTTTGATGTTATAAACTCTATAAGCAGTAGAGTTGAAGGAATATCCAACAAAGATGGCTTCATCTGACTTTTTAGCAATTTTTTCCAAATTGTCTTTTATGTTAAGTATGGTACACCTACTACCAAAGGACCTTAGAAAGCCAATAAACGATGGCCTCTTGTTCTAAAGCTCATTAGGGGTTTTTCCATGTGGCTTAACTACAAGAACTCGGTTCTGCACATAGCATGTAGTGTTGACTGCCTCTGCCCAGAAAGTAAGAGGCAGTTTTGAATCAGCCATCATAGTCTAAGCAGCCTCAATAAGTGTCATGTTCCTCCTCTCAACAACACCATTTTGTTGAGGAGTTCTAGGAGCACAATATTGTCTGTCAATCCCTTTTGAGTTACATAATGAGTCAAGAACTTGATTCTTAAACTCAGTCCCTTGATCACTGCTAATTATCTTTACCTTGTGATCAATTTGATTTTCAATTTTAAGAATAAAAGATTTTAACGTTTCAGTTGTTTCATCCTTAGTTTTTAAAAAGAATACCCATGTAAATCTTGTAAAATCATCAACTATCACAAGGCAATATGATTTCCTTCCAATGCTCATTTTACTTGTTGGACCAAATAGATCCATGTGCAATAAGTGTAATGGGGTGGTGATAGAGTTAACAACTTTGGATTTATGAGATGTCCTGTGTTGTTTCCCTTTTAGGCATGTAACATAGTTATTTTGGAAGAAAAATTCTTTTTTAGGAAAACCATGTACCAAGTTATTTTTAACTAGTTTATTCATGGTTTTAAAATTGACATGACACATTCGTTTATGCCATAGTGTTACCTCATCACCATCATCTTTGGAAAGAAAGCATGGTACTTCTTCCAGTGGGGAAGCATAGTTCATATCCAGCTTGAACATAGCCCCTTTCCTCGAAGATCTAAGAAGAATCAATTCTAGAGGAATGGTCATCCCAGGTTTGAGGATAATGCACTCATGTTCTGTGAAAAGCATTTGGTGCTTTTGATCACAGAATTGAGAAACACCTAAAAGATTGTGTTCAAGCTGTTTGACAAAGTGTACTTTGTCAACCTTTAACTTGCCATTGATACACTCCCTCTACCAGAAATGTGTTCTCCAACCTCGCCTCCAAATTGAACATGACCTGCATCAAAGTGTTGAAATTGTTGAAGGAGAGATTTGTTCCCAGTCATGTGCCTGGAGCATCCATATCTACAATCCACATGTTATTGTTCTTGTCATATGGATGTTCTTGCATATAAGGTGATAAACTTAGTTTTTATCGGAAACCCAAACCTTATTGGTCTTAAATTCTTTAAATAAGGATTTTATTGAACCAAAATATATGCATGGGGGTTCAATAAGTGTTTGTGAAGAGGAGGCTTGGGCTGCAGCATCGTCTTTGATCTTCCATTCCATCCCTTGGTTGATCATAGAGGATGAGCTTGTTGAAGCTTGCGCAGCATGGCATTCTTCCGAAGCTTCTTTCTTCTCGGAAGAAGCCTTCACCACCTTCTCTTCCGAAGAAGTCTTCTTCTAGGATGGTTTCAAGGGGACTTTCTTGGTTTTTTGAGTCTTCACAGCTTTAGCTTCCAAAGCCATTTTCCATTCGAAAGAATAATTTTCTTCCGAAAGCAACCTTGCTTTGGAAACAAGCTTTCCCTTCTTCATCACTTGGACCATTTGATAGGGTCCAAACAAGAAACCTTCCTTGACTCCTTCATCTTAACATTATTTGCATAATATGTGCTAGCAGGATTGTAATAACAATTTTTGGCCATGTGGTTTTGCAGGTCACTCATTATGCATGCAATATTAGTCTTCTAGGAATGTGAAGGTTGTTGTTTCTTGTTCTTCTTGTCTTCAACAACAATCTTACCCTTTCCCTTCTGATCCTTTTATTGGAAAGGTGTGCTAGTACGACACACTTTTCCATGTTCAAAAATTCCCACCACCTAGAATCCAGCTGAGATGAACACACCCTTTTGTTTAGGGTCAATCTTCAGCTTTGATTCAGCCACTTTCTTGGTAGTTTTTCTGGCTACCTTAGCCCAGTTTCTTCTGATTTTGGTGGTAAGAGGTTGGTCATTACCGGTAAGATGGGTAGGGTCTACTTGGATCTTCTCTGTAATGGTCTCCACACTTGTATCACTCTTTGACTCATAAGAAGGTGGGTCAGCAGATGGGACCTCTTGCTCTTCAGTACCACACATTGGTTGTCTTATAGACTTATAAGAATGTGGTGGAGCAATATCATTTTTCCCCAACACACCTTTGTTTTGATAACAAAGTTTTGAGTGAGAGGATGATGCAAGGAAGGCTTGGAAGTTTTGCTTGTAGATAGCATGCTTCCTAGCTTGAGCCTCAACTGTGACAAGCTAGGCTTGAACCTCAAACAATTTGGATATTAAATCATTTATTTGAGTCTTGTTGTTTGTGTGTTCATGTTTTAAAAGAGACACGGTTTTCTCTAACTCTTCAATTTTTTTTTGATAGTTAGATTCAGCTCTTTTAAAATCATATTTTAAATTATTTAAAGACTCAATATCGGATTTAATCTCCATATTGTAGTCCTGATATAATTTGACCTTAGCAATACAAGATAGAGTACAGAGTTGTTCATATACCTTGTTGTCATTTGTTCTAGTCATGAGTGCTTGAGCAGGAGTCACATCTTATACCATGAAGCTCCAGTCAACTTCTTGAGCTACATCTGCTGTTTTAGTTGCCTTCCCATGGGCTTTAGGTGTAAAGGCATGTGATGAGAGGTTCCCGGATTTGACTTGGGAGACTTGCATTCCCTACCAAAATGACCAAGTTGGTTATAGTTGTAACGCTTTGCCTTGGTTTTGTCAAACCCAAACTTGCTGCTAGCTGGCTTTTGAGGGAATTGCCTTCTTGTTCTTTTGAAGAACTTCTTCGCTCTATTGGTAAGCAGAGCCATTTGTTGGATTATGTCCACATACTCCACATCATCTGGACTGAAGCACTCTATATCATCAAAGCAGAATTGATGATCACTAGAGTACCCATTTCTTGAGACAAAGGCATAGCTATCCTCGAAAGAACCTTGTTGAGCCTGTTAAGACCTTGGAGTCTCAGGAAATGTAATGTAGGGTCCTGAAGAGCAGGATAGCTACTGAGAGTAAGTCAAGTACTATTGAGGTTGATTGGGTCTTGAGCCTTCAGCAATCATTAAGGCGTTATTAGTAGGAAGGCTTGAGGGTCTGCTCATCGGATGGCACTTATTGTTTTCCATCTCTACATGATATCCATCAAGGATGCCATATAGTTTAGTCATGGTGACAAAGTTCAGATTCTCTATCCTCTTGATAGAGACACAGTAGAACGTCCACTCATTTGGGAGTGCACTCATGAATTTCCTTGAGAGGTCTCTCAAGTCAATGGCAACTCCCACAGACTGAAGGAAAGTGATAAGATCCATGTACATGAAGTATTGCTAGCTGAGGGTCTCTCCAGTAATGTAGGTAAAGTTCTCAAACTGTTGCTTGAGTGAATCTTTCTTCAAATCATTGGAGTTAGAATACATCTAAGAAAATGCATCAAACAACTCTTTAGCTTACTTGAAATGCTCAAACCCCACCATGATGGAGTTGGATATACCAGTCATAAGAGCAGTCATAGCATTGCTATCTATGACCATCTTCTTACGGTCTTCATCAGAGTAGTCTTCAACAGCCTTTTCAATCATGGCACTATTTCCTCCTGGTGCAGCAACCTTTGGCTTGTAAGGACCATTGACAATAGATACCTACATTTTACAATCAAGGTACCTGATGAAACCTTCTATGCATCTACTCCATTGCCTAAGTTTTCAGGGATGATGATAGGTTCTTTAGTCATCATCTCCATCTCAACTTTAGATTTTTTTAATAAGGGCCATTTTAGAGTGTGGTGAAAGGAGGAGTGAAAAATAGGTTGATTTGGATGGTAAGATCACACATTCAAGAGCCTAAAAAGCTCTGATACCAATTGCAGGATCGATATATGTCACTAACATTTGGTTTTCTCTCAGACTCACTTATACTCGCACAATTATGATGAAGCAGAATCTCTCAAAGGGTTGATTATAATATACTAAGTAACTAAAGAACAAGGAAATAATTTTCAATGTACTTGTATATATTACTTCTCAACTCAAGTTTACAAGACTCTTACAAGCATGATACAAGAGTTACAATATGAAACTATATATATACTATCACCGACAGTCGGTTATACTTTGATACCAGATGGAATCCTATAACTAAAGCAGATACTACATGACTATAGTTAAGGTATCTTAGATAATGTCTTATCAAATATATGGTAGTCATGACATGTCCATGACTTACCTTTTGTCACCAACTATGGCAACTATACTAACAAATAAAGATGGACACTGGAATAAAGTATGGTCAACTGCATGACCTTTTGAGAAAACGCCATGCAGTATCTCAGAGGTCTGAAGCGGAGTGTCAAATAAACCATACTTATGTCCACTGGTCCATAGCAGCATCTTCCGAAGGTTAATTGGCTTCGGAAGAACTAGTT
>BJCM01236355.1:0-11600 GCA_018326385.1 Flaveria bidentis
TAAGTATCTCATGTTCTTGTATCTTCTAAATATGCTTTGTAACACTTGTAATAGAACATAGAGAAAGCAATATACTGCATTCTTGAAAACCATACACTTGTGTTCTGTCTCTTGCATTACTTGTGTTCTTAGTGTCTCAACTTGGTTAATCCAGTTTACTATTTGATTAAAGTTTAGTTAATCTCCTCTTTGTGTTGTTGTGTTGTAACTTAAACCCTTCAACGATCCTACAAAAACACATTGAGCCTAAGTATTACTTCATTAGAGATTGCATAGAAAAGAATAAGATTCAAGTGGAGTTTGTTTGTGGGAATCTTCAAAAGGGTGATATGTTTACTAAACCGCTACCAAGAATGAAATTTGCTGAGATGAGGAGTATGATTGGCGTTGAAGATTTAGATGAGAAGCATTGGAATTAAGAGGGGAGAATGTTGGATTAATTCCAATATAGAAATCAAAATGTCAATTGTGTTGACTTTAAGGGGTCAAAATATAAATGTTTAGAACTATGTGAGTAGCATGTGTAATATGTTGGTTAGTTCTTGTAATCGGTAGTTAGAGGTTGTTATAAATGTAGATATGTGGAATTAGGAGGTATCACAATTTACACCTAACATTTTCAATAAAAGCGAGTCTTCATTGTTGTTCGTTGTTGTTATTGGTTGATTCAATCATTTTCGATCATAAGCTCGTTTCAGATCTATCATTTAATTAGCTAATATCATATTAACCTGAAAAACAACTATGTTATTAAGAAGTTAACTTAGTCAGTTAAGCTAATAAAAAAATAATATAATGTTTTAGCTCATATGTTACAACCTTTATAATATTTTGAGTACCGTAGGAGACGAATAAGAAGATATAAAACTTACCAAGAGCATTGTTTTCATTCCCTCTATTGTACGCGCTCGTCTATATGCCTTCAACTCGTGAAATCAATAATACAAGTGACATCTAACTCATTAATTGGCCTATGGCACACCTATTGAACACCGTGCAAGGATCTAATCACCCAAATCATCTTTGAAGGACCCAAGTCACAACCATAATAATAAATGTCTTTGATTCGACGTGAAAGAAGGTGCATGTGTCGGCTTCAAAGATTTTACATTTAGTCAATCAATAATGCCAAATATCTTCACAAACAAGAGATCTGAAGAAGGTGTTGGCTTTGGTGACATTCTTTTACGTGGTTTACTAATCACATTTTCCCTCATGTCTCTTTTGCAGCCTTATATTTCTAAATTCAGTTCATCAATGTGAAATTATGTAACTTACGATATATTATGTTGCTAGGGTGTCATATGGGTATAAACTAGAAAACACATTCAAAGAGGAAATAGGGCAATGCTTGCTTACAGATTAGATAATAAAGATCTATAGTTAAACTTTTTTTTTTGTTTTGATTGGATTGTCATATTAACTCATTGTATACCATATATGTTTACATAACCATTGACCGATTTAAATGCTAGAATGTTGTAATGGTAATCCTATTGAACTACACAATAGGTCTCCTTATAACTTACATAGCTTTGAATCTTATTGATGGTCATGGTCAACCGACATTGCTATACATTGTTCACTTTACTCTTAAGTAACATTCGACTTTAACTTAACTTGATGCGGCAAGGACCCTTTTTGTCACATAACTAAACAGTCAGGCTGAAATGATGCAGGGACCTTTTTACACTAGGAAACAAGAGAGGTATCTTGGTATTTTGTGGTCAAGTGGTCAACCCGAAAGAGAATGTCCACATGTTCGGTGAAAGAATAAAATTGTGCACTTACTGAGTTGACTCAGTGAAAGGCCTCGAATGTTGTCACTTGGCTACTGAGTTGACTCGGTTAAAGATCTTGAACATGCTCACTTGGTTACCGAGTTAAAGATCTTGAACATGCTCACTTGGTTACCTTGTTAAAGATCTTGAACATGCTCACTATGTTGACTCAAAATGGAGGATAATGGATATAGAAATTTCTTTCATGAGGTAAAAAATAAGGCGATTGTATATGTTTAGAGGGTGCGTTCGAGATTTTAAGATTCATACAATATTATGGGGTTGTTTGTTTCGACCTCTTAATAGCTAGTGATGAAATTTTTAGCAGTTTAATTTATTATTTACGATGAAATTCCAAATTAATAGCTACTGATTCCTAAAATCATCAAAATTTTTAGGAATCATCAAAATTTAGCAACAAAAACATTACAAATTTATCTCATAAAAGTTAGGATCAATAATTCTTAACAGATTAATTTCTAGAATTTTCAAAAGTTTCATATAAATCGGAAAAATAGCAAATCATCACTAAAAATTCTGAAATTCAAACATATTTTTCTATTCAGAGTATCATATTTATGTAATTTTTTTATAATTTAACTCACTATTTTGCGGTTTCTTTCTATTTTCTAATTACAAAATGTTCTATATTGTAAAACTCAGTCATACCTGTGAATTAAGTCATAAAATTTGTTCAACAATTCCTATAAAATATAAGGTCCATCATATAAATTCTACAAAAATCATAGATAGAAAGCATATTTAATTTGCTTTTGTGGGCCAACAATCGAGGTTCGAACATAATGGACTAGTGCAAACCCTAGTTGTTTTCATTGTTCCATTTTAGGGTATGGGTTTGTTGACTAAGCATATCTAATCGTGTATCCAAGAGCAAGTAGTATCATTGCTCGATTGCTTACATTGAAGTATGCTTTGGTTTTTGAGCTATGTGTTATTTGTTTTATGATGTATTGACTTATTGATGAATGTCTTTGGGATGTTTACACTGGATAAGGTTTAGATGCGAAAGTATCTATTGATGTTTTTATATCCATGTAGCTAAAGTTAGATGTCTTTGTAATATTCATGTTTTCAATGAAAGTGGTGTTTGTGTATATTTATACTTTGATTGTGTAATGTGTAGTTACAATTCCATTCTTGGGACTTTAATGACCAGCCAAAAAATGTGAATTTAATCTACAAAAATATTTGTGCATACCATGATATGTCAAATGGCCAAAATTAAATCACCAAATACAACCACAAAAATGTTTGAAAGCATACAACCATTGAAATGTTCAAAAGACAACACAACAATAGACAATATTGTTTAAAAGTTATACACCATGATAATAGTTTCCATAAGACGGGAATAAAACCATGACAAACAACACGTTTCAACATTGTGTGAAGCTGTAATGTTTGCAGCAATGTTTGAACCTCTGACCCTTGCAAGTCTTAGAATTATGACCTTTTTTTTGTAAATATCACTATGTTGAAAGTGCCTTTTCCTTGTAACTTTTTCATCCTTTTCTAGCTTGCTTAGTAGCTCATCTTGTGACTTCCTTCTCTTCTTATTGGGTCCACCAATTTGTTTGTGATGCTTAGTAGATTGAGTTTTATAAAGCATTTAGGGGCTGTTTGTTTTTTGGTTGACCCGGCTGATTCGGTCAGCGGGTCAACCCGTTTGATTTCGGCTTCGAGCCCGGCTGACCGGGTCTCCAGTGCTGACCCAAACCTTAAAAAGAGAAACCAAACCGGCTTAAGCCAAAGTGGTTCCTAGCCCGACTCGAACAGGTGGTTTGTATGTTTATATATTATGAGCTAAAGTTGGTTTATGCACAAACAACGTGTTTTCTCATGTAAGAAATCTTAAAATATTATGAATTTTTTTTTGAAACGCTACCTTGACATTATGTACCCCGAATTAGAAAAGAATTAGAAAAAATAAGTTAAATGATTTATGGTTTTTGAATATGGAATCTATTGTTATTGATAAATACCTACTTATCAATGATTATAAACTCCACAGAGAAAAACTCATTAGGATACTTGAAGCTTTGACGTGTCCATAGGATGAGGATGAGGACTTTCAAGGTGCAATCCTCCTTAAGAACGTCTAAATCTTTCAAAAAAGTAATTTTCTTGGAATCCATGAGTATTATTTTGTAAAGTTGTGATGAATAATGAATAAAAAAAAGTAATGTATGCAAGTATTTATAAACAATGTAAGTTGTATAATACTGAAGTTTTTATGGCATTATCAATATATTTTTTTTGACTAAAATACAATTATTAAGTTTTCCTTTATATTAAATATGGAAAGTGAAATTAGCAGTTACTAAACAAAGTTGAGTAAAATGTTAAAATTTCCTAAAATACAAATATTGACTTTTACTTTTATGAATATAGTGGGATTTGACTCAAATTTACAATTGTATGCGTTAATTAAATAGTTTGACATTTAGGAAAGTTAAAATTTGTAATAATATGATATGGAAAATTTGAATTAAGCTGATTTATGTGTCAACATAGAACATTACGTTGGTTTATTCTTGTAATTGAATGATTGTGTATTCCACTTTTTATATTTTAAGGGTTTTCAGTTTAAGAATCTTGATTATAATGTTTTACATCAAATGTTAGGGATGACAAAAAAAACCCGATCTCGATGGGTATGCCTGAAACCCATAACATACGGGACGGGTATACCCGAAGCCCGACCCGATTACCCGAGCATAGACCCGATGTTATATATTTTTTTGATATCAAAGCAAATATGTATAGACTTTTTTGGATTATTAAATATGTATTATCAACGTAGCACCCCCTTTTCTTAGCTTTCATAGTGAATCACCTACTAATAAATAATAGAGTAAATTACGCTTTTCGTCCATGTAGTTTGGTGGTTATAACGTTTTTCATCCAATAGTTTAAAAATGTCCGATTTAACCACTGTGGTTTAAAATACGTTACAAACAAGTCCAAGACACTAACTCTCATCTAACTTTTCTCTTAAGTGTATGCAAAAAGACAAAAATACCCTTGAACTTAAATTGTTACTTACACACACTCATTCTCTCCCTTCATCCTCTTCACAACCCTTTATTCCCCCTCCATCACCACCACTGCCATTACCGCCACCATCACCTCCGCCTCCATCACCACGTTCTCCCACGCCAATTGTCGGAGCTTCACCGCCACACACGGCCTCGCCGTTAGAGCAATCGCCATTGAAGTTAAAGTCCCCGATCCAAACCAAGACCACCGTCACTACCATACACCACCGCTGCCACCCTCGAGCGACCACCTAACTGCCACCGCCACACAGTCACCGCCACCACACAAGCACACAGCCACCGCCACCGCCACCACCACCACTACCATACAACCACCGCCACCACCACCACATGTGCACACAACCATCGGAACAAAAATTCCGCCACCACGAATGCCACAACGCAAAACCCTAAAAATCCCAAATCCAATATGGGCGATAGGCAGGTGGTGGTAGCAGGTGACCGGCGGTGGAGGTTGCTAGTGAGTGGCGTGTGAAGGTGGTTCGGATGTGGTCAAAGGAAAAGAAAGTGAGTTGAGGTATAGTGGGGTGAAGTGGGACCCACATATTGTTTATTTGTAATATAATAAAAATTTTAGTTCAAGGGTATTTTGTTCTTTTTCAAAAAAATTAACGGAGAAATTGGATGGAGTTAACGGTTTGGACTTGATTGTAACATATTTTAAACCATAGTGGTTAAATTTGACGTTTTTAAACTATTGGATAAAAAGCATTATAACCACCAAACCACAGGGACGAAAAACATAATTTACTCTAAATAATAGAGTAAATTACTATTTTCGTCCCTGAGGTTTGACGAAAATCACGAGTTCAGTCCAATAGTTCATTTATTACACTGACAGTCCAATAGTTTTAAAGTTTATTTCAACTGCAGTCGACGTCATTAACACCGTTAAAATTTATGTTAAGTTAATGTTAAATGACAAGTTTACTCCTTTAATTAATTAATATAAAAAAATACTAATATTAATCATCACATCCCATCTTTCTACCCCTCTCCCTCCCTTTCTTTATTTTTTTCTCTCTCTTATCTCAATATCAAGAACCACCTCCCACTACCTTTATTCCCAAATCACCGCCTCCATAACTCATTCCACCCTTAAACAACATCTACTCGTATGGATCTGTTGGATCAAGAAGAATGCTAATACAACCAAAACTAAGTCACTTACAAAGGCTTCCGAAGGTTGTAGAGTTCTTCCGAAGACAAAGTGAAAGATAGACTTCCGAAGACAGAACTCTACTTTCGAAGACAAGTGCATACTTCCGAAGTTCCATGCTAAGCTTCGGAAGCCTTTGTATGATGAAAATTACTTCCTGTATTCTTTATTACTTTCTATATTGTGATCAACTCTTACTAATTCTATCCTTACCCGAGTGTTGTTCTAGGTGAGTTTGAGAGAAAACATTATGTTAAGTGACAAACACCGATCCTGCAATTGGTATCAGAGCTCCTTAGGCTCTTGATTGCGTATCTAACCATCCAAATCAACCTGTTTTTCACTCCTCCCTTCGACTCACTCACTCAATGGCCCTTAACAAATCCGAAGTAAAGATGGGAACAATGACAAAGGCTCCCATCATTACTCCTGAAAACTTTAGGTTTTAGAGAAGAAGAATGGAAGGCTTCATCAGATACCAAGACAACAAAATATGGAACTCCATTATCAATGGCCCGTATAAGCCAAAGGTGGCTTCACCTGGTGGAAACGGTGCCATGATAGAAAAAGCTGTTGAGGACTATTCTGATGAAGATAGAAAGAAGATAGACATCGACAGCAATGCTATGACCATTCTCATGACTGCAATACCGAACTCCATCATGGTGGGGTTCGAGAATTGCAAGACTGCCAAAGAGTTGTTCGATGCACTTGCTCAAATGTATGCAAACTCTAACGACTCAAAGGACTCACTGAAGCAGCAGTTCGAGAACTTCACTCACATTGCTAGAGAGAACCTCAGCCAGCAGTACTTTAGGTACATGGATCTTATCTCTTCTCTTCAGTCTGTGAAGATCACTCCCGAACTTAGAGATCTTACTCGAAAGTTCATGAGTGCTCTTACAAACGAGTGGACATTCTACTGTGTCTCTATCAAGAGAACAGAAAACTTGAACACTCTTACCATGACTGAACTCTATGGCATCCTCGATGGATATCACCTAAATATGGAGAGTAAGAAGGGCCACCAAACAAGCAGACCCATGAGTCTTCCTGCTTGCAACGCTTTAACGGTTGCTGAAGGCTCATTACCCCCACAACCTCAGCATTACCTGACCTACCAGCAGCCATCCTGCTCTCCTGGACCATAAATCACTTTCCCTGAGACTCCAAGGTCTCAACAGGCTCAACACAACTCCTTTCAGGAAACCCAAGAAACAACAACCCTCACATTCCCAAAAGACTAACATTGCATGCATCATGTGTGGTCTGCAGAATCACATGGCTAAAGATCGTTACTACAATCTTGCAAGCACACATTATGCAAATAATGTTAGAAAAGGAGTCGGGGAAGGTTTCACATTTGGACCTTTTCAAACGGTTCAGGTGATGAAGAAGGGAAAGCTAGTTTCGAAAGCAAGGTTACTTTCGGAAGAAACTCTTTCTTCCTAAGGGAAAATGGCTTCGGAAGCAAAAGCTACTAAGGTTCGGAAGAACAAGAAAGTTCCCTTGAAACCATCCCATAAGAAAACTACTTCGGAAGAAAAGGTGGTGAAAGCTTCTTCCGAAAAGAAAGAAGCTTCGGAAGAAGGCTATGCTGCAAAATCTTTAACAAGCTCATCCTCCAAGATCAGCCAGAGGGTGGACTGGAAGATTAAGGAAAATTCTGCATCCCAAACCTCTTCTTCAAAGACCTCTATTGAACCCCCATGCATATCATTTGGTTCAATCATGCCATTATCTTTGGAAGAACCCAAGACCAGCAAGGCTTGGGCTTCCAAACAAAACTAACAATCTCATCTTATGTGCAGGGACATCCTTTTGAAAAGAACAACAATGTTTGGATTGTAGACGGTGGATGCTCCAGGCACATGACAGGGAACATATCTCTCCTTCAACAGTTTCAGAACTATGATGAAGGTCCTGTCCAATTTTGAGGTGAGGCCGGAGGATATATTTATGGAAGAGGGAGTATATCCAATGGTAAATTAAAGGTTAACAAAGTTTACATGGGTATTCTTTTTTAGAACTAAAGATGAAACTGCTAAAACATTAAAATCTTTTATTCTTAAAATAGAAAATCAAATTGATCACAAGGTTAAAATAATTAGAAGTGATCAAGGGACTGAGTTTAAGAACTTCATTCTTTACTCATTCTGTAACTCAAAAGGGATTGCGGACAATATAGTGCTCCTAGAACTCCTCAACAAAATGGTGTTGCTGAGAGGATAAACATGACACTTATTGAGGCTGCTCAAACTATGTTAGCTGATTTAAAACTACCTCTAACATTCTGGGCAGAGGCAGTCAGCACTGCATGCTATGTGCAGAACAGAGTTCTTGTAGTTAAGCCCCATGGAAAAAACCCCTTATGAGCTATGGAACAAGAGGCCACCGTTCATTAGCTTTCTAAGGTACTTTGGTAGCAGGTGTACCATACTTAACACAAAAGACAATTTAGCAAAATTTGTTGAAAAGTCAGATGATGCTATCTTTGTTGGATACTCTTCCAGCTCCAAAGCTTATAGAGTATACAACATTAAGAATCAACAATTTGAGGAGTTATTCAACATAGTTGTTAATGAGCACACTCCTTGTGTTAGGGGGAATGGCCCTGATCACATCTTTGATTTAGAATTGTTTCCAAACTATTTTAAACCATCTTATAAGAATGTTTCAGTTGGAACAGGTGCTCAAAATGATGCTGATGCTACTGCTACTGCTGATGATCAACTGTTTGAGCTACCCAGGCCTACTCCAAGTTCTCCAAGTACTGCAATACACCAAACTTCCACCATTCACAGATCTGATAGTTTAACTATATCAAATAATAGTGAAGCTTCAACAAGTAAATCACTCACTGAGCCTCAAAACTCATCAGGTGATCCACCACAACACTAGGCAGAAGGAAGTAGTGTTTTGAAGGAACAGGAAACTGTTAATACAACTTCACAGCCAACCATTGATGATGTTTCTCACTCATTTAATCTGTCCTCATTGAATGATTTTGAAACAGCAGCTGGACAGAGTGTTCCAGTTCCTGAGCAGAATATGTCCAACCTGGATCTATCTCTGCAACTGGAAGTGATTCCTCGCCTTAGAATTCATAACACTCATCCTTCTGAAAACATCATAAGGGATGTCACTGAGGGTGTGAGAATAAGAGGACAAACTCATCAGGGAATGTCTGCTTGTAGTCATGCTTTCTATCCTAGATGGAACCCAAGAAGGTAGAAGATGCATTGAAAGATAATAGCTGGATTGAATCGATGCAAGAGGAGCTGCTTCAATTTTAAGAGACAGAAGGTATGGAACCTATGTCCGCTACCATCTGGTCAAGTACCAATAGGCACTAAATGGGTTTCCAGAAACAAGAGAGATTATAGAGGCTTGATCATCAAGAATAAATCAAGACTTGTAGTTCAAGGATACACACAAGAGGAAGGAATTGATTATATTGATGTCTTTGCACCAATTTCAAGACTTGAGGCAGTTAGGATCTTCCTTGCTTATGCTGCATCCAAGGACTTTACTGTCTATCAACTTGATGTCAAGTGTACCTTTCTATATGGGGATATAGATAAGGAAGTCTATGTATGCCAACCTCCAGGATTTGAAGACCCACAGCACCCCAACTATGTGTGTAAATTGGATAAAGCTCTATATGGGCTACACTAAGCACCTAGGCTGTGGTATGAGACTCTGTCTCAGTTTCTTCTAAAGAATGGCTACACTAGAGATACCATTGACAAGACTCTCTTCATCAGAAAGTCTGAAAAAGACATTTTGCTTGTTCAAGTCTATGTCGATGACATCATATTTGGTTCTTCAAATGACCAAATGTGTAAGGACTTTGAGAGCATTATGAAGAAAAAGTTTGAGATGAGTTTCATGGGAAAAATAGACTTTTTCCTTGGGATTCAGGTAAAATGACCAAATCTAAGTATGTCTCTGACATCTTAGAAAGATTTGAAATGAAAGATTGCAAGCCTGCCAAGACACCCATACCCAGAAACCATAATTTTTGTCCTGACCTTGAGGGGGAGGATACTGATCAACATCAGTATAGGGCAATTATCGGTTTTCTGATGTATCTCACAAACAGTAGACCTGATATCATGTTTGCTACTTGCATTTGTGTAAGATATCAAGATGCTCCAAAGGTGTCTCATCTAGCTGTTGTTAAGAGAATCCTTAGATACCTCAAAGGAGCACCGAAACTAGGTATCTGGTATCCCAGAAACAAGGATTTCAATCTGTATGGATACTTTGACAGTGACTATGATGGCTGCAAAATTGACAAGAAATCAACATTAGGAGGATGTTAATTTTTCGGTGGAAGGATCATCTCATGGCAATGCAAGAAGCAATCATGTGTCTCTACATCAACTGCTGAAGCTGAATACATTGCTGCTGCTAGTTGTTGTGCTCAACTCCTATCCATATTGACAACAACAGTGCTATCTCCATTACTAAAAATCCGGTGAAGCACTCCAAAACAAAGCATATTGACATCAGGTATCATTTCATTAGAGACATTCATGAGAAAAATCTAATTAAGTTAATCAAAGTTGACTCAAATGAACAATATGCTCATCTGCTCACCAAAGCTTTTGATGAACAAATATTTAAGTATTTCATAACAACTATTGGAATGATAAACATTGATTAACTTAATCTCTTTTGAAAACCTTTTTTTATAATATGTAAGTTTTATGTCAATCCAATTTAAGCCCTATTACAAAAGATCTCTCTAAAATTTTTCTAAGTGTAAATTCATTCCGAAGAGAAATTAACCCTCAGAAGTTATTTTCATATCTTTCGAAGCAAAATTTCTCAAAGGATAATTTTCTTCTCGGAAGATTTTTTGGTCTCGGAAGAAGCGATTGATTACATATAAGATCTACATCCGAAACTTACACACTCTCCATTCGGAAAGCAATCCTAACCTTCGGAAGCAAAGTTATTGCTTCGGAAGTAAGAATTGCCTTCGGAAGACAGATTACCTTCGGAAATGTTTTACACCCGGAAGAGAGATTCTACCGTGTAACGTAAATCTCTTGGGCCCCACACTGTAAAAAGCAAAGATTTTGTTAATGATGTTGGATTATTTAACTGATTTTTACCTTACCGCCACTGTCATTTCATCCACTAAAACATCACATCACCTTATCCTAACCCCCATTACCGCCTTCCCACCCTCTTTTAAATAATCTCGACTGTTCAATTTCATCTTCTTACTTGCAAATTTTACTGCCCTAAAAATTTTCCTCCACTCCAACTTTACCCGAGCTCAAAATCATCTACATTCACCTTTCTCAAATGGCACTTAACCCTCAGCACAACCAAGTCGCACTTCTTGATTCTTCAAGAGATGTTGACTTCTCTAAAATCATCTCCTTTCTCACCCAATCACCTTACTACACTGCTCTTACCGTTAACCCCACTGTTTACTCCATCCAAATGGCCGAATTTTGGAGAAATGGTCAAGCCGAAACCCTAAATGGGATTCGTGTACTGAGGTCCAGCATTTGTGGACAGGAGTTGATCATCACTGAACAACTTATCAGGGAGCATCTA
>BJCM01236356.1:0-20167 GCA_018326385.1 Flaveria bidentis
TGAAATAAAAATATAATGAATATTTAAAAGTTAATAACACATAATGAATTATAAATTATTACTCTATATTTAATATGTATTAATAAAATTATCAAAATAATTACATTTATATATTAGATTTTTAATAGTTTAGTTTACTTATTTACAATAATTATCATTAATATAAGAGAGACAATAAATATAAATATAAATATATTTGTTTTAACATATTTTAGTTAAAAAGAAAAATCAAATTAATTAGTTTTATAATTTTTGTATTTATTATGAGAGAGAGGCGAGAAAATATTTTTATTGTTATGATAGAATGATAACACGTGTTATTTGATATGCTAAAATAATAACATGTGTTTTAAGAAAACATTACTAATAAATAATTTAAAGATGAAAATAGTTGGATTTTATAAATTCAACTACCAAATATTGTAATTCCTATACACGTATCAACTAATGTGTTTAATTTTTCACTTCAGATAAATGTCAAGTTATTGCAAAAAAGTTAAGAAGGAAGCAACAATTAATGGGTTTAATTTTTCACTTTAAATAAATGTCAAGTTGAATAAATATCACAGATAATATCAACGTGTAATCTCTTCACCATAACTTTTCTTGAATTAACTAAATTAAATACTTAACTTGAATTTGATGCTTTATTTAATTTCCTTTGTAGCTTAATAAAAATTATTTGACATTTTTATATAACAGATTATTACATTGGAGAACATAGTCATGTACAATCACATCAAATTAATCCATATATCAACATACTTAATGACCCAAACACAAAGATAAATATCCTAAATTAACCAAAACAAACAATTATATATCACACTCAATAGTCGATTACTCTATAAACACCCTAAACCAAAATCATAATTTATGACAGAATAACCATATATAAGTTTGAAAGGAGTTGTGAAAACTATTATGGTATCGAGAATATGATTAGCTTGATTAACATATCATAGAAAGACACCTATACTCTTTATTCTATAGCTAATGCTAAAGTTTATTCTATATCTAATGCTAAAGGACTCTTTATTATGACGTCAAATGAAAACCAAGTATACCATAATAAATAATAAAAAAATGCATTCGAGATCTACAATACATCAAATCGTCAAAGGCCATTGTGACGATTCTTATACATCATCAATTATGATTTTACTAGGTTGGTGGATATAGGTGTGACATATTAAATATATAATTGTATGGTGATTAAAAGGACTTATTTCGTCTTAATCTATGATTTAATTAACAAAGTAATTAAGTGACGACACTTCTACAGTAACTAAACAAATATACTTTAATCAACAAATTGTCCCTACTATTAATTAGTTAAACATTAATTAACTATATGTCACTAACACCAATGATTATCTGAAATTAGACAATAAGAAATCCTTTGAATAAAGAATACACTTCAAGAATAAATAAGTGTGCTTGGTGCAGTTAAATTTTCTAGAAACGTTAAGATTATATATTATATTATAGTATTATACAAATATAGAAAGTCATTTTCTAATTTAACACATAGCTCATCTCGTCATTTGGCATCAAGCCAACATAACGAACCAATGCTCTAGAAAAATTCAGACATGATGAGGTTTCTCATATATGATGCAGTAAAGGTTATAGTCATAATCATAGTCCTTGGGAAGTCGAGAAGAAATGTATAGGTTCATTGTCGTTAAAATTATGTAAATTTTTGTATTAGTCACAATAGGGTATGGGACATGAATGCAAATATATTTAGTTGGTTGATTACATCGACACTAATTCACTCCTTATATGGACAAAGTACAACTAAGAAATAACACATATACATGAGCATTACAAAGCCAAAAATGCTAATAATTTGACTGAGTAATCCGAATCTTTAATCCCTCTAATTGGGCGGCTTGTGTCTCCTTTGATATTGGATTTCCTTATATGCCCTTGTAAGATGGAGGATCCATCGGATACACAAATCTTGGAGTGTTATGAACGAAGGGGGCTCTTGATAGAAGCATGGTGAGCATATCTGCAAGTTTTTCTTGCGAGCTAATGTGAAGAACCTGTAGCAAACCAACCGATACTAGTTCCCGTACGAAATGGTAGTCAAGGGCAACATGCTTCATTTGCGAGTGGTAAACTGGATTGGCACTTAGATACGAGGCATATATGTTTTCACAAAAAAGAGTTGGCGTGTGATTATTAGTAATACCCAACTCTTGAAGTAAGCTTTTAAGCCATATAAGTCCTACCGAGGTTTGCTACTTATAGCACTTCCTATTTCTAGTAGTAAACTTCCTAAGTTTAAGCAGGACAACCCCCTCTCTATTCTTCTCTTCATGTATGTGGGTTGCATGTCACACCCCGACCGACTGTGAAATCATCGAGGCGCACGAATATGAAACGATTCTTCATAGCTTATGGAATTAAATAAGTTGAAATAATATTAAATGTCATTTTTCATTGAATAAAACTAGACCATTAAGTCATTACAATACAAAATTTTTTTAAACAAACATAAGATATTTATTTAACTAAGTCCTAGTCCTATATGAGCAAGAAGGATTTCTCCAAGTATCAATCCTGAAACATGTTAAAAATAAAGGGTCAACTTTGAAAATTGATGAGTTTCCATGGGTTAGGCATACATATAAGTATAAAAAGATTTACAAGTAGCAATTCATGTCAATGGTTATGAATTATGCAAGTTTATAGAACACATATAGCTACAATCAAACCTTGATCAAGATTAAGATTACAAGTTTACAACGATTAGCTAAGTGTACTTGGTTCACATGACGAACAAGTCATACGTAATCAGGAGTCGGCAATACATCGGCTTTAGCACCAAATCGGCTTGTCAGGCCCATAGATCTATGACGTCGCCAGGCTAGCGATTGTTAATGATTGTCAACGTATAATGTATCTCATATAACACTCACAATAATACCAATAACCATGACAAAATGGTAAAGATGAATTGCATGTGATTACAAGTATCAAAAGGGTTACAAGTGTAAGTTTATAAATTTAACATATTTCACCCCAAAAAGTGTGAAATTAACTAAAAAAGGGGCATTAAGAACTCACATGTAAAACTCACAAGTATAATGATTGTTGTAGAGTACATAAAAAATCTTGGATGTCAAGAGTCAAATGTGATGTCTTAAATGATAAAAAAAACAATAACTTAAGGTTGGAATTCATTACAAGAAGTTAGGACGCTTAGGAATGCCAATAAGCGAAAGGTAGATTGAAAAATGATTATTGTATCAATTTTAGATTCTGGACAGAATGTTTGGTACGTGTTTAAACAATTTTTTAAAATAGCAAATGATTTCATAAAATTATAAAATTTATATTTGACTAGTTCAAAGTCTAACGAAAAAATTTCGTTCAAAAACATTTTTATGAAAAGATACATAAACAGGTCAAAACATCAGAACAAGACAGAAGGTGCCGAAATATGCACTTATCTTGTAAAGGTTATTGCCGAGTCGTCTTATTGAGTTTGAAGACGTATAAACTATCGTTGAAAAGATAATTCAACGAATTTAATATTGGAGTTTGATTTACTCAAATTTAGTTTGTTATGATCAATTTATGGTTGGTTAAAGTCAGATTATATTCTGCAAAAATTGTAGTAAGGCACTTATGTGCACTTTTAAAACCATTAAAGCATGAAACGGATTAGAACAAATTTATTATGTTGATATATAATATATTAGACTTCATTTGAGTTATATAAAAATATTCCAATACTTCGATATAACCATCACTTAGGGAAATAATCTTGTGGAATAATAGAATGCGGCGGCATAGCCGTCTATATGCAAACGAGATTCTTTGTTTATGTTAGCTTGATTTAGAAATGTTAGTGATTGTTATAAGGTTAGTGAATGTTTGAAAGTTAATATTGAAATGATAATTAATCAAACTAAAAGAGATTTAGTATAAGAAAGAATAAAAGTAAGAACATAAAGTGATGAGAATGGTTGGATGTTAGGATGATTGAAACAATATAAAAATACATAATATAAGAACAATATAAGATTACCTTAGTATTAGAAACTTCTTAAAATTACTTTTAAAAATAAATTCTTGAAATTGATTAAAACCAATGGATGAAAGAAAGATATGTGAGTGAGATTTTTGGAGAATGAGCAAATGAAAAATGAGGTCTAAAGCTTGCTTTTATAGTTGAGCTTAGAAGGAGGTTATGAATAGTATTAATAGTGAGTTACAAGTCTTTAAAAGGGGGTTATTATTAGAACTTAAAATAAG
The DNA here is from genome assembly GCA_018326385.1 of Flaveria bidentis. Classification (NCBI taxonomy): domain Eukaryota; kingdom Viridiplantae; phylum Streptophyta; class Magnoliopsida; order Asterales; family Asteraceae; genus Flaveria; species Flaveria bidentis. The sequence goes on from BJCM01236356.1 coordinate 4,276, forward strand.
TATAAAATTAAATAATTTAAATAAATAGAATAATAATTACAATTTAAACTCTAAATTTAATTGAACAACTTCTTTTGTTTATTAAATTTTTGTAGACTTTATAAATCTCACAAGAACTTGTAATTTGATTATTTATTTTAGTTGATTTTTTAATAACCTTTTAACATTTATAAAATTTATTTTATAAATTATAGAATTTATGTTAAATTGATTAAGTGAGAATCATGAAGCTAAAAATGATAACAAAGTGAGAATCATGAAGCTACTGATACACTTCTTATATGGATAAATTACAACATCGCCACTGATACACTCCTTATATGGATAAATTACAATAAGGAAATAACAAATATACAAGTGAGAATCATGAAGCTAAAAATGATAACAAAGTGATTGATCAATTCAAAGCTTTATTCTCTCTAATTGGTTTGTGTGACTACTTTGATATCGGTTTTCCTTATAGGTTGCACAAGATGTATATATATGGTCAAATATTTACATATATTATCCTTTACTTTGTCTATAAACAAGTATGATCTAACAACCCACTACAAGCTAAGGACGAGAGACTACCTACAACTTTGAATGAAAAAACAAAATTTTTTAGTTCATCGGTGATGGTTTCACAAAGATGTATTCAATTTCGTCATTATAGATATAAACTCTACATAAAGCTTTCTTTGTGCTAAAACAAAAACTAACAGTGAAAGTTCTAACCTTCGTGTAAGTGATTACAAATAAATTAAGCCATCAATGAAAATTGTGCAAGAAATGAAGCAGATAATGATTGAAATGTTATATTGATTCACCACATACATATAGAAAGTGATTTGATCAGATTTTGTATCAATTTTTAAACTCTTTAAGAATTGTTCGACTGAATATCGTGAGAATCAATGTAATAATTTATTATGAAGATGTGAACATGATTTTCAGAGATATCCAAGTTATCACGAGCTACAAAAACTACAAACATAAATTAGTTTATGTCATATCGATTGTGACTAGGCCAATAAATGACTAGCCATGTTTGTTAATTAACTATATCAAATAATAGTTTTATTAAACTCGTGTGTTACATGGGTCGAATAAAATAAAATATTAATATAATAAATTTATTAATTATAAAATGACATTTTAAGATTATGATATAATTGATACTACATATGAGAAATAACTATAAGTAATAAAACAATGAAATCAACTTTTTAAAATTTTATTTTTATTTTTATTTCAAAAAAATTAACATTTTGTTCTAAAACTAACCATATAAAATTGTCATTATAAAAGTTTCCTTATTGTCACTCTCACATTTAATTATTTTTTTGTTTTAAAAAATTAACTTTTTAAAAACACCAATTCTAAAATATTTCATATTTAAAAAAATATGCTTTAGAAAATTTTATTATTTTATAAAAAAATATATTTGTAGAAATAATATTAATAAATAGATCTCTTTCTTAATTTATTAAATTAAAAAAATATTAAATTATATTATTAGTAATTAAGATTATTATTTAATAGGAGAGAAACGAGTATATTTTGGTGATAATAAATGTGGTTTTCAAACGTGTCATCTCAATATATTTTTTATTAGATTAGGAAGATTATAGTTTTTTTTCCTTGATGCTTCTCATAGATTAATACACACTCTAATATCAAAGAAAACAGAAATTAATTATGGTTCAAAAAATCTAATTGAGGATCATAAAGTTTTTTTAAAAAAAGTGTTGGTGAAAAAATTGTTTATTAAAATAGATGATTTGAAAAATAATTATCAAAATGAGTGTTTTTCTTTTACCTCTTTATTTTTAACTTAGGCAACTTTTTTTAATAACTTTTATTCAATCCCCCTATAATAACTTTAATTTATTTTACTCATTATACGTCCCCACACGATTCCTCAGGCAGTGTAGCTTTGTCGGGGTGCACAATAGATGGTCTATTAAAAAAGTAAACGCAAATTACTCATTTGTGTAAGTTTATCATTAGCAAACCTTTATGTATTTTGTAAAATCCATTGATATATATCCAAGGATCTAACTCTTTGACTTAAGAAAAAAAATAACAAAAGGAAGAATATAATTATATGAAATATACTGGCTAATAACATTGAAATTTTTTATATTTTTTATATTATATAAGTGAATATTAAAGAAATACAAGAAAATTAATCTCTCCTTTAAATAAACAAATTAGTTTGTGATCTGGCTCCATTCAAATTGTTTGCAAACAAACTGAGCTCAAGTACCATCTCAGCTGGTTAAAATAAACGAGCAATCTCAACTCGGTCATTTGCAAAATGAAGGAAATTATGATATTTGAAATAACTTTTTAAGCAAACAAATGCTTTGAAAAAACTAATGTATCGTAAAACTAAGTTCGGGAGGTGGAGTAACATTTAGAATGATTTTGTTATAAAATGGCAATAGAAGCGATGATTGAAAAATAAAAAAGAAAAGAATAATGGTATTTGTTAAAATTTTAAAGATAGTCAGAGAAAGAAAGATCCATTTTGATAATTCTTTTTTCAAATACTTCATTATGGTAAATATTTTTTTCACTAACACCTCATTGGGAAGAAACTCAGACTAATAAGGTTTTTACCAAAGTCATTTTTGAATAGGAGTGTTAAATCAGTGTCACTGTATATTTGTAAATTACATATAATAAAGAATAATCTTATACTAGATAGTTATAACACGTATTAGTTACTTGGATTCGCTGGTAATTACATGCAATATATCTAAATTTCAACGCATTATTAATATTTATCAAAACTTTTCACGAATAAAAATATCATTTGCAACATGACTTTTACATGTTTCATGCACGTTGGGACCAAAGCAAAGGTGTATATTTTAAGTGGTTATATTCTACGCAACTCAAGGTCTTCATAAAATCATGGGAGTGGCACATGCAACAAAATATATTTAATCAAAAAATGTGAACGTTAAGAGTTGATGAGTACTTGTGTTTCCTTTTGGTACGGTGCATACATGTGAAGATATCAATGACATGATGGCTTATAATGTAATTTAATAAGTAGTGTTCATAAGCAAAATGATTGAAGAATAAGAGTTAGTTAGATGAAACTCGTGAAATTTACGACATACGTCATTAAATTATGTATTATGGTTTAGCTTAAACGGATGAAGGTCAGTTAAATCGAACTCATGGACACATTGCCCTACACGGTTAACATGCGGGGTCAATATCATGGTTAATTTGGTGAGTCCGACTCATTTACTTTTACAATTCTTAAAGAGTAATTTACATCAAACCTTAAACTACTAGGCATTTGTACAATTGAGTATTCGATGTTTAGTGTTTTCTTATGTAAATTTACAATGTTGGACTAGTAATATGTAAATTTACAATTCATGCGCTTAATACTTAAGTTCATATAAGTTTTTGGTTTCGTGTTAAGTTTAGTTGATCCAGTGATCCACCAACCCACATACAGAGACCTAGTAACACCCTATATTCACAAGGGTTACATAAGTGTAATTTCATGAGTGCAATGCAAGTTAGGTCAAATTCTAATGCAAGATGTGGAAAAGTAATAACATAATTAAGAGTAACAGTAGGCTTTCACATTCATATTTCCGTTGTTTTAGATCTTAAACAGGTTTTGACTTTTTGTAGTTGTATTACAAAAACACTCATAATGATCTTGGAATCAGTCAAACTTTGCTCTATGTAGGATGGAAAGTCGAACTTGTCTTTTATATTTAAAAGCTATCACTTAACTAATTATGAATGTTGACTATATGTAAAATTCACTAAAACGTGTTCTTCAACTTGCATGTACATGCATACGGTCATAATTAAAGATCTTAGTTGGATAATTAAAATGAAAATATCTAACATTTGTATTGATCCTAACGAATCAAATTATAAATGTTATAAAATAATATGAAATACACAGTTATAGTCGTACAAAAAAAAGAATAACAATATACACAGATACAAAAGAAAGAAAAATGATATGCAGAAAAATAACTCTAGGCTGTTTAGCCATAATAATAATAATAATAATAATATATTAAAATTGAAAATAGAAGAAATACGTGAAACTACTCGTGTGATAGTGGCTTTTAACGGTTTAGTTTTACCAAATTGTATAATTAAAAGTGTAAACAAGTCGAGTTCATGAGCTCATTTATTTTTTGAACTCAACTCGTTTAATCTATAAAGATCGAGCCTATTTTGAGATATATGTCTAAAACTCAAGTACGTAAGACCAAGATTATGTATTATTTAGTTACTTTTGTTATAGTCCTTTATGTATCATTTAATATTTCTATCATTTTATTAGATATTTATTCTATTTACCCGGTTCTTTCTTGCGTTCCCGAAGGAATTAATCCATACTCTTCAATCTAGAGATACCACCTAAATAACTATAATTACGGCCAGAGAGTCAAATAGGTCGGGAAGAAAGAGTCCATAATTATTATATTTGTATAAGTAATAGATATACTAGGCTTGTCAAGCTTGAGATGTGAACCTTTAGTGTCAAGACTATTTGATGGTGACACAAGTTTTCCAGTCTATATATATATGGGTCATTCAAACTCACGTACACCTTGTACAACCATTTTTTTTTCACACGAAACTTATAAACTATCTACAATAGTAATTTATAACTTTAATCTATTATTTCAAGACCATATATATGGGTCAAAAATGTTATCTTCTTAAATACATGCGCCCATAATAGTAATTTATGACTTTAATCTATTATTTCTTTTCCCTCTTCATTCTTTTTATTTTTTTGGACTTGGTTTAATTTTCAAATATTGTCATTTTGGTCGTAAATCAGTCGTTATATTTACATTGTCTTTTTTGTTACAACACACACTTGAAAATACCTAGCTATATAGTATGATTTTTATATAATGTGAGTTTCTTCCGATGGTAGTCTCAGGTTTCATACTTTGAGTAATGAAGATTATCGAGGGGCCGGCTAGTGACCTCTCAATAATCCAATTAGTCGTTCAAAAACAAAATAATATATATATATATATATGTATATATATATGTATATGTATATATATATATATATGTATGTATATATATATGTATGTATATATATGTATATATGTATATATATGTATGTATATATATGTATATATATATATGTATATATATATATATGTATATATATATATATATACATATATATACACATATATATATATGTGTACATATATATATGTATATATATATATATATACATACATATACATATATATATATATATATACATATATATATATTAGTGAAAGTTAAACATATGATGGGATTTGGTAGGTTGATTCTTATGAGATCATGGTTGTTTTGTAACATATAATAACAAATGTATAGGGCACTATGAGAAAAAAGTGTAAAAATGGTCATTTTTGTTATTATCCCTTTAAAAATGATAATATTAAGACTTTTCAATAAGTACTATTCTGAGGTCAACCAAGGCATATGTAAGATAGTATATATGATAGGGGATGATTGCATGGGAATTGAAGAAGCACAATTAACCAAATAATGGTTCAAAAAGATATCATGAGGCTTAATGGTCAATCAGCTAAGGGAAGAAGAGGGGGGCTAGTTCTATATGCAACTCAAATACTTTGTGCTTTCTTTCTGTTTCATTTGCTTTACACTGAGCTCACCTTCAAGGCCACCACATCTCAACAAATAAAATGTAAGTTTTCACTTTCTTATGATGGTTTTCCGGCCATCACAACCATCATTAATCCGTTAGTAGCCTATTAATAAATTCTTTATCCTGAATGAACTAGTACATATGGATTACTGATGGTCACCAAGGAATTTCTGATGGATATGTCTGTCACTAACATCCTTTGGTCTTTCTAGAGATTGTTTATATCTACTAAGTATAATATGTTCATGATATTGATATAGTTAATTACTAATATTGAGGTTGAAATCCAGTGGATATTGTAGTTACTGGGAGGCAAATCTTATTAGATTCAAAGCCTGTTGTGAGTTCCGCGGTTAAGAAGGATGTGATCAAGTCTGCAATTAAGAAGGATGATCATAATCAGTCTCTGGAATATCTTTTAACAAGACTATTAGGAGGTAATTAGTATCATATCTCTCTCTCTCTCTAACACACACACACAACACATCAGACACATGAAGATATAAAACTGAAATACATAGAAGCATGTAATGAAAATTGTTCATTCTGCATACATATATATCATGCATGTAATATACCATGAATTAACCAATTCATTTAACACTTTTCAATAATAATATTAAGATCATTATAAGTGTGACCAAGTCGGAGTTTGCTTGTAACAGAAACAAAATGTCCCTATATTGTGTTGACTAGTTTTTAATTGTATATATAATTATATTTGGTAACATAAATACAGATTTTAGATTAATATCATAGGTTGGACCATCAAATGCATGGTTGGCTTTATCTATGAACCGGAGAAGACAAGATCGATGGCCGTCCCTTAGGAGTCTTCAATATCTTTTAAATCAAATAATTAATCGTTATATCTAATAAAAGAATAAAAATATGAATATGTGTCTGCATTGGCCGGGTGCCTTCTTACTTTTTCTTCTTCTTGTTAAATAATAATATTAATAGTAATATTATATACAAAACAGAAATAGATTTTATAAATAGCTTTTTATATTAAATAATAGTAATAATGAAAGTAATGATTTTGATTTTAAACTAATTAATTACTATTTTATGATTATTTTGATCTTATTTAACTCATGTAATATATGAATTTTTAATTTAGTTTAAAATAAATGATGTAATATGACTTTTTTCTACTCACATTATAACAAATTAAAAGCTAACACAACTCTTAAGTAATCAATATGTTGAATTAGACTTTAAAACATTACATTAAACCTTAATAATGTTGAATTATCTTAAAACAATTTTTTACCAAATAAGGTTATATTACATTAAATCTAAATCAAACTTTTTGTTAACAAACGTAAGCTTGTTTTAGAAAATACAATCTTTTTTTAATGGTTGCTTTAAAAGATTGCATTAAACTCATTTTCTAGTAGCGGTTTATGTATAATTGCAGTATCATTGACAACGCTTTAATTTTTTAAAGCATCACGATTAACAGTGTCTATAATATTATTAAAAGTATAATTAATTAAATCTTGTATTAGCATTTGCTTTACACTTTGCATATACAAATGGAGTGCTTATGAGGAAAAGGACCAGTCTTACAAAACACAAAAAGCCCACCGTCTTATACAAGTTTGATTTTAGAATGTCAACTCCCTCAAGTTATTGCAATTGAAATATTAGATATACAATATACATGGACCATGTACATGATTGAAGCATATCAACTTTATTATTAATGTCGAATGTTCGATTAATCAATAACTATATTTTAAAATTACCGACCATCAACATGTAAGCAAAGTATAGATACCAACTTAGAAAATAAGTTATTTTCAAAAGATTTGATCACGAATGAGGTCAATTCTATTTATTTTTAATTCTTTGTTCATTAGTCACCGTCTGATTAACACGTTAGCGACTTTGTATTTTAAAGTTTACAAGATAAAAAAATTTATTGTAGCACAATTGAAATTAAAGTCGCTATGTGAGATGACGACTACATTCACAGCTAGAATGTAAATAAATAGCTATTTTGGTATAGTCATATATATCTCATATATGATATGACTGTTATATAAATAGGTTATTTAGAATTTATTATGATAAATTTATCATAATTAAATGATATGAATTGATTAGATTTGTTTAATTGTCGTTCTTAAACTCTTATAAATAACTAACTTGGTTTTAAAAAGCGTTAGGCGTTTCGAGGCGTTTAGGTCTGAAAAGCCGAGGCGCTATGCATGAGGCATGAGGCGAGAGCCTCACGTATGTGAGGCGTTGTTCTATGTACAACAAAATAACCCATATGTATAGCCAAAAGTTGCATTTATCTAAAAAAATTTACATATTGGCTTTTATTTATCATATAAGTTATTCATAATCTTATCATACCTTTGGTTATTTCTATGTATTATTTCTTACAGACCCTAATTTTGACCAGTGTTGACCAAATTTGACCTAGATGTGCTTGAGGCCCCGCCTCAAAGCTCCGAGGCGTTTTCCTGATTGCCTCTAGAGCCTCACGCCTTAAGTGCGCCTCAGGCGCTATTTTTAAAACCAAGATAACTAATAACATAGAATTAAAAGAAATATACACATGCAATTTGTTCACTTGAATATATCTCTGTGTTTTAAACAAAATGTATTCATGTAAATAAGACATGCATGATAATTTTTATTGCATAGATCAGTAGAAAGAACATGATTATACAAACTAATTATTAATGTTATAGGTTTTGTTTTTTTGTTCGGATAACGACTCACTATAACCCGAATTTAAAAAGAAAAATACACAATTTGTTATCGATCATTTGATGATATATAACTCATTATTTTAAACAAAATGAATGTAAATAGTACATATATGCATGATTAAACTAATGCATAGAGTAGAACATGATTATAAATAATAGCTAAATCCTTTTAATTAGATTTATAAACGTCGGATGACCGGATATTTTAATATTGTAATGACATGACTATTTTTTATATTCTAACAAAAACACTATTTCCTTAAAATCAAAATACATATCTTTAAATTTATGATTAGAAAAATGATCAACAACAAGCTTGAATCATTAAATTTAAACATTTTGTTAACCTTTTGTTTTGGAAACAGGTGAAGATCGAATAAAGCTTGAATCTACAGGCTTTGCTTGCGACAACACTTCATGGTCGCTACTTTGTGTCACAAACAAACCAGTGAAAATCAACATGAAGACCATGCACGTACACCTTCAACCACCACCATCCACCGATAACACCACCACTACCACCACCGTAGTCCGCCCATACGCCATGCAAGAAAGCCCCTACGTAATGAACTACATAACTCCGGTAACCATCACCACCACAACGCCACCACACGCCATCACCTGCGACCACCACCACCGCCACCCCGCCGTCATCTTCTCCACCGGTGGATACACCGGAAACCTCTTCCACGAGTTCAACGAAAACATAATCCCCTTATTCATCACCACTCGCCTGCTCAAATCGCGCGTACACTTCGTCGTAGTCGATCACAAACCCTCGTTCATTAACAAGTACAGGCGCGTGTTTGCGCGCCTATCGGATCATGAGATCATTAATACCGCCATTGATTCAACCGTGCATTGCTTCCCCGCAGCTGTAACAGGCTTAAAATTCCATAAATTTCTAGGGTTGAACACTTCAGAAAACCCTAAGGGTTATTATTCAATGGGGGATTTTAGACATTTCATTAGACAAACATACAAATTGAAACACAAGAGTGTATTCGATACACTGAATCCGCCTGTGTTACTTCTGATTTCCCGCCAAAGAACTCGAAGATTCTTGAATCAAGCGGATATGGTGAAGATGATGGAGGCATTAGGGTTTCGGGTGATCGTCGCAAGCTCCGACAAGGTGATGTCGAATGTTGAGGAGTTTTCACATGTGATAAACTCGTGTAGTGTTATGGTGGGGGCACATGGGGCGGGGTTAGCCAACGAGCTGTTTTTGCCCGATGGCGCTGTTATGATTCAAGTGAGACCACTTGGGTTTCAATATGGGACTGATGCATTTTATAGTGAACCGGGTCCAGGCATGGGTTTGAGATATTTGGAGTACTTGATTGAACCGGTGGAGAGTTCGTTGGCAGAAGTGTACGGTCTTGATCATCCCGTGGTGGCGGATACGGCCTCGGTGGCGGCGAAGGGTGGCTACGCCGCGGCGCGAGAGATGTATTTGAATAAACAAGACTTGAGGTTAGATTTGAATAGGTTTAGAGAAACTTTGGTTGAAGCGTTAGGGTTTATTGGACATCATAAAGATGTTGCAAACACTAGATGAGTTCAATTGTTATAGGGTTTAAGGTTAACAAATAATTTTGTAATACAATAAAAATGTAGAGTGTTGTCAAATAGAATACTTGTGTTTTTTTTTTTGTAAATTGAAGGTTGGTTTAATTAAAGCATAACTACTCAAGTGAATGGCAAATAGTCAAATACCATTAATTTTTGTTTACGGCCAGAGATATCTTCAGTCGCGTTGCGCGAGTAATTACAACAGTTTTAAATAAGAAAGTTAGAACACAAAAAAATATTTTAACGGCTATCACACTACGATTTAAAACCCGAATAAATAGAATAACTTGGTGGATCGAAAAATAATAAATCATTAATACACACTAGTATTTATAAATGATAATTTATGCTAGTTTCATCCACTTGTCTTTTATGATGGAAATTAAATAAATAGGTAACTAAAACAATTTTTAATTAAATAAGGCAAGTCAAATAAAAAGAGACCAAATATGAAAAACAAAAAGTTTTTGTGGCTAAAACACAAAAGTTAAAACTTCCTTGTAGCTAAGAGTTTCAAATTATATAGATATATAAATAAATGTAACCCGCCAATTAGCATGATTGTTGTGGACCTCGTGATCATGGGCGCAACCCACATAGCTTGACAACTTGGTTGAGAACACCGTAACGTAGGGGCGTGATCTAGGGCGCGATATTTTAACGGTGCATGAGGGGGCTAGCGGTGTAAAAAAAGTCGTTGGGGGTGTTGGGAGTTAGGAAAGAGCTGTTGGCACATTAATTTAAAAAGAAATTATATTTCACCCCTTGAAATCCTATTTCTTATAAAAAATCATAACATTCATATCTAATTTTTTTTCTTCATCTCTATTTTTTTAAAAATCATCTCACTAGAAAATGTCGGGTAATTTGGATAGTTCGTTTGAACCAAGTTTTGATCTCATGGACGACAAAACTTTTACAAACTTTACATTTATTCCATTTGATTATTCTGATGAGGTCGTTCTAGAGTCACAACCGAGTCAAAATGAACCGGTGGAAGATGTTTTAATTGTTCAAGTAAAGAGGTGCTCTCATCACAAGAGTAAGGGAGGTCAAAGCCAACAGATGAAGTCGGGGCCTCGGAAAAGAAAAAAACACTCCTTGATGAAAAGAGTAGAAACTTAATTTGTGTCGTGTTTAGATTAAGATATTCGAAGATCGTCAAGCCGGTATTTTGTTAATTAGTATTTTGTTTACTAATTATTTAATTCCACTTTATTTATTTTTGAGTAAATTGCATGGAGAGTTCCTGGGGTTTGCACGTATTGCAACTTCAATCCTCACTTTCAAAAAATTACAAATACGAACCTGAATTTTACATGGTCTGCACACCCACAGTCCCTACACTAATAAAAGTTAACATAGTCAGTTAAGTCCATGTAAAATGAACAAAGTACACTTACCTTAAAAATAAAAACAATTACCCCCACCCACTAGCCACCCCTTTGTAGTCTTGCTTTAAAAAATCACGTTGACCACTAATTCCAACAACCGTCACAATCACCACCATACCATCATCATCTTCATCTCTCCGCACCATCAGCACCAATATCACAACTTAAGCAATTTTTCCTTACAATCACCACCAGCACTACCCCATCCTTTTTGCATGAAAACACCAAACCCTAACCTATTGCATCCCTCTACTACCCTTAGATTTTATAAAAAATCATCATCATTGCACATCCCATCAAACTAATCTTAAAACCATTAGATCTGAAATCGAAAGTTGTTATCACACCCCAACCTTGATGGCGGAAATGTCGAGATGTGAGAGTTAATATTGTTCACAGTCACATAACGCTATTATTAAAACCCAAATATGATAATCATAAGTTTCAAATGTAACACTACAAACATAAGTCTCAAATAAGAAATTAACAATACGTAATAAGAAATAATTCAAGACAATTCATTTATTTAACTAGCTCCATTCTTAGATGTGAATAAGCTTCAAAGATGGCAATCAAACTTGTGCGTTTCCTGAAACATATTAAAAATAAAAGGTCAACATAATGTTGGTGAGATTTCCATAGTTTTCATACATAAATATATAAAAGATGGCAATTCATGTTATAAGTTAATGAGCAAAGTAACTAGGGATGTAAGACAGATTATTGGATCAAGAAGAAGGCTAATGCAACCAAAACTAAGTCACTTAGATAATTTTTGGTGCTGCATGCAAAGGCTTCCGAAGCTTAGCATGGAACTTCCGAAGGTTGTAGAGTTCTTCCGAAGACAATGTGAAAGATCAACTTCCGCAGACAGAACTCTACTTCCGAAGTCAAGTGTATACTTCCGAAGTTCAAGTCTTAGAAGAATAACCTGAAGACCACTTCCAAAGTATGTTAAAAAGAAGAAGTCTCCAAGCCTTGGAAGAAGCAGTCTCTTCCGAAGTATAAGTGGCTTCGGAAGTACTTACTCTTCCGAAGCCATTTAACCTTCGGAAGACACTGCTATGAACCAGTGGACACAAGTATGGTCTCTGACACTCTGATGCAGACTTCTGATACAATATGGCTTCTTCTTAAAGAGCCTTGCAGTTAACCATACTTTATTCCACTGTTCACCTTTTCATGATAGTACAAGTTACCAACTTTATTTGGTGACAAAAGGTAAGTCAGGGACATGTCCTGACTACCAAATCTCAGATAAGACTTTATCCGAGATACCTTAAACTTTAGTCTTGTACTTAGACTTTAGCTATAGGATCCCAGTTGGTATCAAAGTATATCTGGCTGTAGGTAGTATTATATATAGGTTCTCTTTGTAACTCATTCAAAACCATTGCTTGTAAGAGTCTTGTATTATTGAGTTGAGAAGCAATATATAAAAGTACCTTGAAAATTACTTCCTGTGTTCTTTATTACTTTCTATATTGTGATTAACTCTTACTGATTCTATCCGAGTGTTGTTCTAGGTGAGTTTGAGAGAAAACATAAGTGTTTAGTGACAAACATCGATCCTGCAATTGGTATCAGAGCTTCTCAGGCTCTTGATTGCGTGATCTAACCATCCAAATCAACCTGTTTTGCACTCCTCCCTACAACCCACTCACTCTGATGGCCTTTAACAAGTCCGAGGTAGAGATGGGAACCATGACAAAGGCTCCCATCATTACTCCTGAAAATTTCAAGTCTTGGAGCAGAAGAATAGAAGGCTTCATCAGATATCAAGACAACAAGATGTGGAACTCCATTGTCAATGGCCCGTATAAGCCAAAGGTGGCATTACCTGGTGGAAACGGTGTCATGATAGAAAAGGTTGTAGAGGATTACTCTGATGAAGACAGAAAGAAGATGGACATCGACAGCAATGCCATGACCATTCTCATAACTGCAATACCGAACTCCATTATGGTGGGATTCGAGCTTTGCACGAATGCCAAAGAATTGTTTGATGCACTTGCTCAGATGTACTCAAGCTCCAATGACTCAAATAAGGACTCGTTGAAGTAGTAGTTTGAAAACTTCACTCATATTGCTAGAGAGAATCTCAACCAGCAGTACTTCAGGTACATGGATCTTATCTCTTATCTTCAGTCTGTGAAGATCACTCTTGAACTTAGAGATCTTACTAGAAAGTTCATGAGTGCTCTTCCAAACGAGTGGACATTCTACTGTGTCTTCATCAAGAGGACAGAGAACTTGAACACTCTTACCATGACTGAACTCTATGGCATCCTTGATGGATATCGCCTAGAGATGGAGAGTAAGAAGGGCCACCAAACAAGCAGACCCATGAGTCTTCCTACTAGTAACGCATTAATGGTTGCTGAAGGCTCATTACCCCCACAACCTTATCATTACCTGACTTTCCAGCAGCCATCCTGCTCTTCAGGACCTTACATCACTTTTCCTGAGACTCCAAGGTCTCAACAGGCTCAACACAACTCCTTTCAGGAAAGTTGTGCATTTGTCTCAAGAAGTGGACACTCTGGTGATTTTCAATACTGCTTTGATGATCTTGAGTGTTTCAGTCCAGATGATGTAGAATACGTGGACATTGTCCAACAGATGGCTCTTTTAACTTACAGAGTGAAGAAGTTCTTTAAGAGAACTGGAAGGCATTTCCCTCAAAACCCAACTACCAGCAAGTTCGGGTTTGACCAATGCAAAGTGTTACAATTGTAACCAACTAGGTCACTTTGCAAGGGAATGCAAGGCTCCCAAGACCAATCCGGGAACCCCACAGGCCTCCACGCATCCCTCAACCTTAAAGCCCGCTGAGAAGTCAACTGAAACAGCTGCAATGGCTCAACAAGTTGACTGGAGCTTCATGGTACAGGATGTGACTCCTGCTCAAGCTCTCATGGCCGGAACAGACGATGCCCAGGTATATGAACATCTCTGCACTCCAGCCTGTATAGCTACAGTTAAACTCTATCAGGATTACAATATGGAAATCAGATCTGATATTGAGTCTTTAAATATCTTAAAATCTGATTTTAAAAGAGCTGAATCTGACTATTAAAAGAAAATTGAGGAGTTAGAGAAAACTTTGTCTTTTTTAAAACATGAACACACCAACTACAAGACTCAAATCAAAGATTTGATATCCAAATTGTCTGAGGCTCAAGCCCAGCTTGTCACTGCTGAGGCTCAAGCCAGGAAGCATGCTATCTCTGAGCAAAACTTCCAAGCTATTCTTGCATCATCCTCCCACTCCAAACTCTGTTATCAGAACAAAGGAGGGTTGGGAACCAATGAAATTGCTGCACCACACTCCTATGAGTCTATTAGACAGCCTAGATATGGTACTGGGGAGCAAGAGGTTCCAACTGCTGACCCTTTCTCACCAGAGTTGAAGGATGAAGCAACAATAGTGGTCACCACAGGGAAGGAACAGGTAGATGTACCCATCTCCTCCTGTGAAGAACAAATCCTAACCACTAAGGCCAGAAGAAGCAGAGCTAAAGCTGCTAGGAGAACTGCCAAGAAGGTGGCTGAGTTCAAGCTGAAGATTGACCCAAAGCAGAAGGGTGTCTTTATCTCAGCTGGATTCCAAGTGTTAGGTACTTCTGATTCAGGAAAAGAGTGTAATACCAACACTTCTGTCCTGCCAAAGGATCAGAAGTTGAAGGGAAAAGTTGCTGATGAAGAAAAAAAGCCCAAGAAACAGCAACCCTCACATTTCCAAAGAACTAACATTGCATGCATAATGTGTGGTCTGCAAAACCACATGGAAAAAGATTGTTACTACAATCCTGCAAGCACACATTATGCAAATAATGTTAGAAAAGAAGGAGTCAAGGAAGGTTTCACATTTGGACCTTCTCAAACGGTTCAAGTGATGAAGAAGGGAAATCTAGTTTCGGAAGTCAGGTTGCTTTTGGAAGAAACTCTCTCTTCCGAAGGGAAAATTGCTTCGGAAGCAAAAGCTACTAAGGTTCGGAACAACAAGAAAGCTCCCTTGAAACCTCCCCAGAAGAAGACTGCTTCAGAAGAGAAGGTGGTGAAGACTTCTTCCGAAAAGAAAGAAGCTTCAGAAGATAGCCATGCTGCAAAAGCTTCAACAAGCTCATCCTCCAAGTTCAACCAAAGGATGAACTGGAAGATCAAGGAAGATGCTGCAGCCCAAACCTCTTCTTCAAAGACCTCTATTGAACACCCATACATAAAATTTAGTTCAATTATGTCATTATCTTTGGAAGAACCCAAGACCAACAAGGCTTGGGCTTCCAAACAAAACTAACAATCTCATCTTATGTGCAGGGACATCCATATCACAAGAACAACAATGTCTGGATTGTAGAAAATGGATGCTCCAGGCATATGACAGGGAACAGATCTCTCCTTCAACGGTTTCAGAACTATGATGGAGGTCCTGTCCAATTTGGAGGTGAGGTCGGAGGATATATTTCTGGTAGAGGGAGTATATCCAATGGTAAATTAAAGGTTGACAAAGTTCACTTTGT